>PVHY01002661.1:0-121963 GCA_004024945.1 Uropsilus gracilis | reverse complement strand
GTGGTCAGGCCGGGCATGGTGGCGCATGTCTGTAAGCGGCGGGCTGGCAAGCCGCGGCCGGGCCCAGGGATCGCTCGGTTCGAGCCCGCGGCGGGGCTCGGAGCGAGACCTGGTGGGCCCCAAAATAGCTGGGCGTAGGTGGTGCGCGCCTGTCATCCCAGCTAATGGGAGGCTGAGGCTGGGGATAGCTTGAGCCCGGTTCGCCACGGGCAACAGGAGCCTGCGGTTCGCCGGGCAATATAGCGAGACCTAGTCTCCAAAAAAAATAGGCTTTTTTGCTTTGGACATGAGGTCTTGCTAGTTTTGGCCGGGGACCCACAGGCTCACGTTGCCCGGGGGACCCACAGGCTCACGTTGCCCGGGAGAGATCGAGCGTTCCCTAGTCTCAGCCTCCCAGGTAGCTGGGATGACAGGCGCGCGCCACCACGCCCACCTATTTTGGGGGACCAGGTCTCGCTGTGTTACTCCAAGCGGGATTCAAATCGTGGTCCCCAGTCCCAGCCACGCCCCATAGGTTGGCGTTTTCAGGCATGCACCCCCGTACCCAGCTCCTTAAACTAGGTTTTTTTTTTCTTTGAGACTAGGTCTCGCTGTTTTGGCTCGTGGAACCGCAGGCTCTCGTTACCCGGGGTACCACAGACTCAAGCCATCCCAGCCTCAGCTTCCCAGGTAGCTGGGCTTACAGGCACGCGCCACCACGCCCACCTATTTTTTTGGAACTAGGTCTCGCAACTGGCCCCAGGCAGGACTCGAACCGCGATCCCTAGCCCCGGCCGCTTCATAGGCTGAAACTTACAAACATGAGCCACCATGCCCGGCCTGAACTTTCAACTTTAGACATCAATCAATTGTATGGTGATTTGATAGAAATAAATTATTAACATGCAATGATTCTTTTTTTCATGTTGGTAGATCTGTGCAAACAGAAGAATACTCAAGTCATTTAAAACTATACTATGTAACATCATACGTAGTTGAAAGAGTCTAACTTTTGTTCATCTCACCCCCAGATTCAAAAGATTCCAAGGAGAAGAATAAAATGGAGATCCTCTACATACTGGTGCCGAGTGTTGCCATTCCTCTAGCCATCGCTTTGCTCTTCTTCTTCATTTGTGTCTGCCGCAATAACCAGAAGTCATCATCACCGCCTGTCCAGAGGCAGCCGAAACACGTCCGAGGTCAAAATGTGGAAATGTCAATGCTGAACGCTTATAAGCCCAAGGTAAAATGAGCAGCTTGAAGCTGCAGTTATGCTAACAGGCTTCAGATTAAAGCAGAACATAGGATCTTCCCAAGCTTGGAAATCAAATGTACCATTTCATAAGTGTGAGAGTTCATTTTCAGAATAACTTTATTTGTCCAAAGCAGATTGAACTTTCATTAGTATGTCCATTTCAGCTTTGGACCAGTCAGGTCACTCACTACCTTACCGTGGAGCCTAAGTTAGAAGAAATCTTTAGGAGATCATCTCAACTATCCTATCAGGCCTTAGGATATGGGCTACTTTTCAAAATTTCAAAGAGGAAAGTTCTATATTCTTACAGCCAAACTGAAAGATATGAACAGGGAGAGAGAAAAAAAATCAAAAATTTTCACTAACTTCACTGTCAAAAAAAATTGTTTTTATTGAACAGAAACATACATATACTTATCACTACTATAATATACACTCTAAAATGGTAAGTTTTATGTTGTGGTTTTATTTCTTTTTAAAAAGTACTTTTAATGCTTAATTTAAATCCCTTTCTTTTTTGATTTAAACATATTTTAAGCAATCTTTGAATGCTGTTTTATGGTAACCCATCTCAGGCGACTCTGTACTAAATCAACCCACTTCCTTTTAGTTTTTCCTCTGTATCTTTCAACATTTGGGTTGCTCCAGGTCCTGGCACGGAATCCAGGGTCACTGGCCCTTACCTTAAACAGAGCACATGCACAGCATCTTACAGCTGAAATACAACGGAGCCTTTCTTTCCAGAAAGCCAACACCTCAATCCCAGACCTCAGCAAAGAGGTTTCGTTTTAATAGTTTTGGATTCTTGCTTTCCAAATCTTGTCTTTTCTCCTTGTTCCACCTCTAGAAATATTCGTTTATTCATTCAATAAATATCTCTTCTGTGAGCTAGTGACCAAACTATTCTTTTGACCATCTTTAAGAGAAGAGGCATCACTTTAATAATAAGTCACATAAAAAAAACAAATAGGAATGGATCTTTCCCTGTCATTTCTGTTATCAAATGTTAACAAGCCAGGACTCTGAGTGGGAAAGAGACCCAGATCCACTTAGCTCTAGCAATTACCTTGCAGAGGCTGCAACCCAGAGAGGTGGACTCCTCATTGCTGTGACAGGAAGCATGAGAGAAGTCATTTCCATTCAGGAAAAGTATCTAGTAAAGGTGCCTGCAATCGTCCTGTTTTCATTGGAGGTTTATTTTGCAACATGTGATATATCCAAGAGGCATATGTGTTCTATGCATGCAATCTTCGAAGAAAAAAAAAAAAAAAGCTCAGGGACCTTTGTTGCATAAGTAGAAAAAACTAGTATATATCAATGGCCACAAGTTGTCAAGAACTAGCCCAGGAGCTTCCACATCCATTATCTTAGTCCTCACACCTGTTATATAAGGTAGGTATTATTATCACTATTGTGCAGCCCCCAGGAAACTGAAACTCAAGCTGCTTAAGTATCTTGCCCAGGGTCAAATAGCTAGTAATTGGGAGAGAGAAAATGTGAATGTAGGAGTTTTCAACTCTAGCTCTGACACTTGCTGCCTCCCAAGATAACTTTTTCTCAGAACGAATCAGGCCTGGAAGGGGGTGTGGGAAATTGGACAAATGACTCAGTGTGACTCCAGTTGGTCGTTTTCAACTGAGCCTGACCACAAGTATCACTGAACTTGTGACAAATCCTTCAGAGGTCTATCTGACCAGTTGCCAGGCCAACTGATGTGGCCCCAGTCCTGTCAGAAACATATGAAATGTGGTCAGAACAATAATAGCCCTCCATCCTCCATGGTCATAGAAACAAATGTAAAGTATACTGGAATAAATTTTCCAAAGAATCAGTGGAGTAAACATTATTTTCATTATTTTTGGATCATTTCTGATGTATGCCTTGCAGAATTTCCTAGTGTCAGGATCTCTCCAAACCAAAGTTTAGGATTTAGCCTTAAACAACTCATATGCCATTTTGAGCCAGAATGGAAGTAGGAATGGCTCCAGTGTATTTGACTAAGTTGAGAAGGGGAAAGAAAACAACAAAAACAAATGCTAACTTTTTCTTACTCTCCTAAGAGATTTGGCTCCAACCAAATTTGAGTTATTCACTTGTTTGTTTTGGTTCTTACTGAGTGCCTTTCCTGGAAAAAGCACAAAGGCCTTTGTGGGCCTTAAAGAAAATTTCTAAATGTAAACAGTCAATCTCTAAAACTGCTTTGAAAGGTCACTGACACATAAATATTATATGCACCTATAAAATCTAAAAGGAAAGGACAGACATAAGAAAGAAAGAGGGGAAAAGTCCTGAAAACCAACATCCTACCAGAGGAAAATCAAAAAAAGAGTATTTGGAGGCTGGGGTGAAAAAGGAATGAGGAATCGAAGCTAATCTGCTGGGCCAGTTTATTAAGGAGATGCTGGAGTTTTTATTTGTCCAAATGAATGTGCCTTCCAGGGCTTCAACTATCTATTTTCATCTCTCTCCACTTGCTGAGCTGCTAACATGCCCCCAAGTGTGGGATTAAGAAGCATTTCTCCTGGGAGGTTAGAAATCCACCCCCTTCTGGGAGGACAACAGGCAGTTGCAGCTGATGACAGCAGGACCTGGCTGGAGTCCCTGAAAAGGTGGATGTTGCAGTAGGAAGTGAACATATTTAATGAGGTACAAGTTTCCTTCTGATCTGAGAGGAAAGGAAGTATAGACCAGCGAGGCAGCTTAAGGCTAAACCTTGAACAGTCAGAAATGGAGATTCTCCTTTTTTCTTCACCTCTGATTGCCCCACGGCACTGAGAAGCCTCCCCACAGCCCATTTTCTCAGCTGTTAAGAAAGAAGTAGGCTGTGTTCCTGTAACATGCTGCTTGCTTATTTTTTTCTTATTTTGATCAGCAAAAGATTTCAGGCCATTCTGTTGGGTTAGGTAATCAGCTGTCTCTTACAGTTCCAGAATCTTCTGATGAGGGGAGAGAGGAACACAAGGGAAAATGGTAATGGGTCTCAGGTGATATGGTAGTGGGAGAAATAGGGGACTACAACAATGTAAAAAAAATTAATTTAAAAAGAATAAAACATTCACCCTTTTAAAAATCTGAATAGTATTCTAGTGATTCATGTGCTAAGCAGGATTCTTCTCCATTACATAATAAGTTTTACAGTCTGAGTGGGTATTTTTCATAAGTGCTGTGGAAAATGAACCTTCTCCCAAAAAACCTGATGATTCTAACTTCCCTTCTTCTTGATTGGTTTCCTTGCCTCTCCTCCCAGCCATGCAAACTGTCCTATGTCTGAAAAAGAGTTCACTCTTATCTGTGGTAAGAGGGCAAAGCTGTGGTGTTTGGTCTTAGAGAGTTACAAGGGAGTAGAGCCTCCCATCCAACCCTGGGGAAACCCTGTCTGTTCATCCCTATGTGACTCACCTTGGTGGTTTTTAGGGAAGCAGAGAGGCTAAGAGCAGAAGAGTTGAAAATGAGGGACAAGGGTGGGGGGTAGACTGCAGCCTAAGCCTGATAGGCCTGGAGCTCAAACTTCTACAGTCATTGATATAAGGAGCATTTGTGGGGATGTTGGACTTGCCTAGTTTTCTGAAGCTGATAGCTATTTCATTTCTCAGTTTAACCTCATCTCTCGCCAGCTTCTGTGTCTTTTCTTCCAGGCATTTCATCTCTCCTTTTCCTTTCCAGCCAGCATAAATGTACCGACACTTGATTATATTCTCCATTTGTGCTAGCAACAGGCTTCCATCTAAAAATCCCTGCTGTGAACTGGCTACCCATTTTGAAATCCACTCCTTACCCAATGTGTGCTGCACCTGGTGCTAAAATATCCTCATTCATTTTTTCCACTCACTCCTTCAGGCCATGGCTTCTGAGCTCATCATTCTATTGTTAATGTCCCTCTAGGGAATCACCAGTGACGTAATTTAATCTAGTGACACTTTCCAAGTTCTCATCCCCTTTAATTTCTCTGGAGCATTTGATAGTCCTAGCCGCCTTCTTGAAATACTTTTTCTTTTGGCTTTTCTTCCATTTCCTCCTGTTTTTCTTACTATCTCTCCTCTTTTCACTCAGTAGATGGGAATTAGCATTCTGTAATATTTGTCAACCCTTTGTCCTCTTGATATCATGTGTAAATAGGGCAGAAAGCCTCCAGCCTGTGTACCAAAGGAAAATAAGCAGAGCTTTTAAAATCCAACTTCTGCCCCCAGGTTCTTCCACCCATACCAGCAGCAGCAAGACTTAAAAAGCAATTTAAACAAGATTTATTAACATGTTATTAACAAGGGAAACTAAAAGTCATTAATGCCACAGTGAACAGTTATCTTACCACACTCACTGTTTAGTTCAAAGTCCCAAACACATGTCCAAGATGGCACCTTTTTGCCCCCAAACCTGAGATAGGCCTTTCACAAAAGTTTAGTTTTTCAGCAGACACAAATTCCAAGTTTTCCAAGTCTTTCTTCCTTTTGCTTCTTCTCTCTCTAGCTTTCTGAGCTCCTCAACCTCCCCGAGGTTCTTAAAACTTTTCCAGCAAGTACTGACACAGAATCAGCTTTCCAAATCTGTGGCTTTCTCCAGGTACCACCTTCTCAGCTGTCAAACAAGACGAACTTTTTCCCTTTTCTTTACTGCACAGCCTCTCACTTCAGCATCAGGCACCTCTCCTTTCTAGGCCTGTCATTCTGTGGCATCTGGCTACAATGATGCCCACCTGGCCTGTTGCCCCACTGGCTTCTTCAGCTGGTGTGCTAGACATTTGACCACATCAAGGCTTCTGGCCATAGTCACTAAGCCCGGATACTTCCTGCCAGCCACTCTCCCACAGTGACTCCTTGGCCACACACTGCCTTACCATTCTGGGATGTCAAGCCACCCCTGCCACTCCCACCACTCTGCCCCACTCCCACCACTCTGCCTTTTCACTACCGTACCCACCAGGGCAGTATGGCTGTATTCCCATTTTTCCAACTGTGTCACAAATTGAGGTACCCCTGACTCCTCCTTTCAGTCATGCCACCCACTAGCACTCTCCTCGTGCTTATTTTATCCTCTGGCCTCACCTTATCTCCTGTGTGATATAATGATTCCCCAATCTGGAAGGACCAATCTCCCATCCAAGTACTAACCAGGCCCAACCCTGCTTAGCTTCCGAGATCAGACGAGATCGGGCACGTTCAGGGTGGTATGGCCGTAGACTGGAAGGACCAATCTCAAGACTATGAAATTCTTCACCCCAGAACCCAAGAGTCTAAGATGCTATCTGGACCTAACTTAGCTTTCTAGTCATTTTTTTCTTAGTCAATTTCAGCAGGTTCTCTGAGTCTTTTCTCATTCTCATTAAGATAAAAATAGTACTTAAAAGATATTTTTGATACTTCAAGAAACTATCTGGCACTTCACAGCTACTCAGTGACTCGAAGTTACTATTATTTTTGTTATAGTGTATTACCAACCACAAACCTTACCAACTACCAAATGCTGTGAGTAGGAAGATAATGTTAGTTTTGAAAGAAGTGATAGGATTCAACAGCATTCATTGGGATGAGGACAGGGCAAAGGAATCACTGCAAAAATTAGAGAAGTAGCTCTTTGGCCAGTTCTGGTATTCCTTGTGCCCATCCAAATGCCATAAGGTCCCCTACCCCTCACCTTGTTCACATCCTGGATAAAATCCATTAGTGTGGAAAATATCTGATAGTGACTATTGGGAGAATGGACTATATAGAATCTCAGCTTAAATTCATGTCTGTAAAAATTTTACTCCTGGGCAAAATGAACATTATAAAGGAATGTATTATAAATTGCTCTTATAAATAAGCTGAAGTAGTTCCCATGCACTATCTCAGCAGAATCCTTTTGAATCTGAATTGGGAGATGAGAAAATCGAGATTTGAGAGTAAGAGTTTGCATAGTCACAAAGTTAATAAGTGGAGAATCCAAACTCACACCTAGACCTGCCCAGATCCACAGCTCAAGTGCTTCCCCATTTCACTCTGCAGCCTTCACTTACACAAGGTTAAATTACACAAGCTCAGGTTATGAGCACAATGAGGCTCTGCTGACATTAACATTACTACCTGGAAAAGGCAGAAGAGAACCTCTCCCACTGATGTTATTAAGTAACTCTATGACAGAATCAACCCTGGCCACACCAAACATTCAAACTGACTCTCAATAAGTTATGTTATAGAGAAAAGAACTGCTTCTGAAGTTAAATCACTTCCAGAGAAATGCAAGTGAACTCTTAGCAAATGTGAAATTCCCTCTAGAATTTGATTGCATGAGCCAGAAGGCACTTAGTTATGCTGTAATCATTGAAACTGTCCATAACCTCTTGAAATAAAATAGTAGTAGCCTTTAAGTTTTTTAGAGTGTAATCATTTTTATTTATGAGTGGAGTCATTTGTTTCACAATTCTAACACTGTTTACCTAAGGACCAATAAAATGTACCAAAAAAGGAAAAATAGACATTGGAGTCAAGCAGATTCAAGTCTAGATACCAATAGATCTCAATTTCATATATTCTCTGGGACTTTCATGACCAGCTTAGGTAAAGGTGGTTATTGTTAACAGGTTATGTTCATTTATCCCAGTCAACTAAAGAGAACTACAGAGGATTAACTAAAGAAAGTTGGAGACCAGAGGCAAAAAAGCAATTACACCTTGATTTTCCACTTTTACATCAATGAATTTCATGCTTTTACAATTGGGGAGCCCTTTGAGAATCAAATGAAAACTGCCATTTCTTCCCAGAAAAAAATACTCCAGTTTTGGTGTCAGGCAGTTGAATTTGAACTTGGCATCACCATTTAATCGTTTTACTTCTTTAGGCAAAACACTTAACACTGGATTGTGGTGAGGGTTAAATGACCTGGTGCATTGCATTAAGCACTTAGCAGACTGTGGTGCAGTGTAGTCATTAGAAGAACTCTGGAGTTTGAATTTTCAATCTTCCAACCATGGAATCATTTAACCACTCTGTAAAATGGGAATAATAGTCATAAATATCAATTTCATGGAGTTATTGTGAGGATGAAATGAGTTAATATATATAAAGTGCTTATAGCCTAACACATAAGCACTCAGAAAGAAAAAAAAAAAAACGTAGCTGTTATGATCTCAGTGTCTAGCATATGGCAAGTATTCACTACAAGGGAGCTATTATTAGGCTCATATTACAAACATCTAGAATAGGAGCTGTGTCTTTCCTTCTCATGATTCTTGCCTGGTTCCTCATGTATTATTCTGTAGGTTTAGTCTTAGGTATATAGTACATACAGTATCAATTTACTGACTGAAGTAAGTGGCTATTAAAATATATCCTGTACTATTAGTTGCATGTGAAAATAGAATAAACTGGTAACATGACCTAAACTGTAGAGTAATTTATATTTCAAAACCTTGATATTTGCTAAGACAATAACCATGGAATATATTAATGCCAGTCAATGGTTCTTATATTTCCCAAACATCTTCTGAAGCAGAGTGTTATTTTCTCTGCCTTGTGCAATTCACAGTTGTTAAATTAGATTGTTCAGCTATACTATGAACATTCGTCATCAAGGAGGAAAGACCCAACTCACAATAGATTCACAAATTACATCATTTCATTCAACACCAATTCATGTAACATTGATTAGGAAAAAGTGACATTCTCTAATACAATGCTATTCAAGGACCTGGTTTTGTACAGTGATTTTGCTTACTAAACCTAAAGTTACAGTTTACACAAACCTATCCATAATGGTGAGTGCTTACTATAATTGCCTGAGTCTTAGAGGCATATTCATTTATTCCAATAGTTCTCAAAGTAAAGCCTCTACTTTTGGAGACTCCTCATCACCTGGGAACTTGTCAGACCTACAGAATCAGAAACTCTAGGAGTGGGCCTACCAATCTCTTCTATTAGCTCCTCTGGTGGTTCCACTGCCCCAAAGGAACATAGACGATGCTGATCAGTACTTCAGAGCAAGTTAAGTCCCCAAAGAATACAGGTCTCAGGAAAAACTGTTCATCAAAAAAAGAAAAAAGACCAGATAATAGCCTCCTATTACTCAAAATACCCTTGTAATTTCAATAGGGTCAGGATCTACCTCATTATTACTCTGGGACTGAGGACAAATGCTACTGCAGGGAACCTGGTCTTCTGCAGGTGCTTGTATTCAACTAGAATAATCAAATGCATGTAGCAAAAGAACCCTGTAAGAAGGCAGCAGTCTTGGGCCCTAGGGCATCAGAAAGGAACTGGTGAAGAGCTGAGGGACTTCA
Organism: Uropsilus gracilis; assembly: GCA_004024945.1. NCBI lineage: Eukaryota > Metazoa > Chordata > Mammalia > Eulipotyphla > Talpidae > Uropsilus > Uropsilus gracilis. The sequence goes on along the minus strand of PVHY01002661.1, from coordinate 112,481 downwards.
TGAGAAGCTTTAGGGTTGATTGCATAAACATGAATTCAGTCCTTTTTCGGCACCTGCTGCTGGGATCATCTTCCTATGCCAGACAACTGCCCTGAGCCTGAGCGCTAGCTCCCTCCACCTTCACATGTCTCTGTCTTTTGTCTGTGCCTCTATTTCCAATTGTGCTGAAAAACAGAACAATTGTACCCTATTAAGGTAAGAGGCCAAAAGTCACAGAGCAAGGTTCACTGACACAAAAGTTAGTGGCAATCACAAAATCCTCAGCTACTTTGCTATGGCAAAGTGAGCAGGAAGTGCAGGTTAGTAGCACACTGAATCACTCAGAGAAGTTCTTTCACAGGTTTAATCACCTAAGGTATAACTTCCAAAGGTAGAAGGAGATAAAGTTACTGTGTCTGCTTTCCTTATCCATCTGCCACCTACATAATTGCAATTTTTAAAAACTCTCTCCAGGGTCTATTGCTTTCATATCTTAAATTAATAGATCTACAAGGGTTATATATCCCCAGGTTGTATTCATCACTCAGTGAAGAGAGTCACCAACACAAGCCTGGCCTCTCTGTCAGCAGTTTAGACAGCCCTACCAAGCTCACGTCTGTCTCATATCTAAAATGCTCATTTTCCTTGTGTGACAGTTTCACTTAAACTCTAATACAGTTTCTCTTCACATATTTCTAATGGAAGAAGCACAATCAGATTTCAGAATAATATATCAATTTCTACATCAACTTTGATTTTTCTCCTCTCCACCCCTAGTTTATATCATTTTTTAAAACTCACTGAGGCAGTTGTGTGTTTACTTTGAGAAGTAAAAATGTTAACATTTCAACTGAAAGGCTGTTTCAGTTTTAAGGTACTTAATTGCCTTACAGCACATAATAAACCGAACCCATCTTGTCATTCAACTAATGGAGGGAGTGATAAAGAGATAGCTGCCCGGGACCCTATTCATTCCAGTTTGCCTTTGTCCTTGGTTTACTTTGGCACTGTGCCTCACGTGTATTTTACACTTCCTTACATTTTGTACATCCCTGTATGACAAATACTTGTCAAACAAAAACTAAACAGATTTATAACCCCTTAACTTGAAATGAGCCAAAATTGAACTGCCAAAACTTTATGACTTCATTTTCTTTCATAGTTTTCCACTACATTGGTTCAAACAGACAAACCCCACTTGAGGTCAAGCAGAGGTCATTTCACTTTCATTACTAAAATATAATTTACAATATGCCAGACCTAAACAAGTTTAGCCTAAAGGGTTTGTATAATGTAAACCATCTGTTCCTCAACAATACAGCTAATTTCCTGCCCTCACCGTACAGTCTACTGACTGCTTCTTAAGGGTTTTTATGAATTTTTAACTAGCTCAGGATTTATGTAAAATTTGAAAATGAGTCTATAGTTAAGACTCATTTGTACCAAGTAACTTGAGCATTTAAAAAATGCAAATCACTGTGTAAATTGTTCCCCTGAAACCAAGCTCTGAGCAGTTTTTTCTGAGAACTTCTATGCCGGCTGCTGCACAGGTGTTCCAAGGAAAGTTTTTATGAAATCTGCTTTAGTTACTTTCTGTGCTGCTTCTCCTAAGCAGATCCCTAAATTCAATTATGACTAGCTCTGATGAACTCCTCCTTCTTCCTACAGACTAGATTGGAGTTAGGTGAGTATGTGATGTGGCCCACCCAGTATTGGTGAGCAGTGATGATACGGGTCAAAATGTAGCCTTTCACTGAGAGTGACCTCACATTGAAGGCTGACCTCACAAACCTGCAAAGTATCAGGCCCCCGGCAGAGACAGTCTGTGTCAAACTAGAATCGGGGGCCGGCCGGCTCCTTTGGTTTCATGAAGAATGGTATGGCCGAAGCAGAAGGTTTTGCACATGCAAGTGAAGTTCTCTTGGCTCTGCTGAGAAATTCTTAATACCTTCTCTAAGTCTCTTTTTCCATCATTAAAATGGCAAGAGTATGGGTGCATATAAGAGAACTAATCTGCTTACCTCAGTGTGGGAGAATGTAGCCAGCCTTCTTAGCCTTGAAGTCCCAGGGGCTGTGTGTCAGTCTGATGCCAAGATTCTGTCCATCCCTTCCCCACCTTCTCTTCCACTCTTCAGAAGTTTGGCCTAAATGCTTTCTTTTCCATCTGCCACCATCTACTCTTTCACATGGGTTCTTGCAGGTCATTGGCCACTCAATTTGCCACCTACCTTTCAGCCCCCAAACAACATTTTGGTCACTATTTAAAAATTGTTTTTTGAAAGTTAGGAACTGCAGGAAAACAAAGAAAATTTAAAAGGAGGAAATGTGATGCTTTTTTTTTTAACATGAAGAGAACTATACAAGATGGTCTGTTTAGAACTACTTAAGGCTGTAAATAGTTCAAAATAATTGATATTTACTCCTTAATTACTGGGTTCCTTAATAAAGATAATAAAGTGATTCAAAGAACATTTATTGGGTGAAAATTACTTTCCTATTTTATTGCATCTAATCCCTGCAGTAACTATGGAAGCCAGATATTATTTCATGAATTTGGGAACAGGGGTCCAGAAAAGTTGAGAAATCCCAAGGTCAGCCAGCTAGTAGAGGACCTACCCCACAGAGTTGTTGTATTAAATTAGTTAATATTTGTTAAATGCTTAGAACAATTCTATACGTAAGTGCTATCTGTTTCAACTATTATTAATATGAAGCAATAGGTCCAAAATGCAAATTCAGATTTGTGTGAGTCCAAAACTCATATGATTTGAATTACACATTGCCTGTGGGTTGTTATCAGCAGGGAAAGGTGGAGTGAAGGCCAGCAAGGAGTGACCCTATCTCCATAGTTTATCCCTCCAATATCCCTTCAATTTAATTATTAATTACTATTTTCCCTCAAAAGAAATGTATTACTCAGTGTCTTAGCCTTCCTTGTCACCAAAAGCCTGGGGATGCTGTTTAGTCCAAAAAGTAAGCAATACCCATTACACCATTCAGTGACACATGAATGGAATCACTAGGAAAAATCCTTAATATCATGCAACAAAAAATCTCTTTGGTATACTGTGGCTACAAAAAGGAAAATCATCAGAATGATGCAAAAGAATAAGGAGGGTTCATTCAAATGGTTTTTTCTCCCATCACCACATCCTGTTTTCCCAAAGGAACTCCATAACTCTCACAAGAACTGACCCAAATAAAGAAAAGAAAAACTAGTGAATGGAGCTGTGATTAGAAGAGAAATTTCCTAAGTCAACTAAATGGAAAGATTGGTTACATATTTTTAATTATTTACTTTTTTCAATTGTTTATATATTTTCTTGGTTCACAAATGTAAGATTATGAAACAGAATGAAGAAAACACTTCTTCTGCCTCCTTCCTCCTGGTTCTCACCTCCAATTACCACTGCTGTTTCCTGAGAATCCTTTCAGAACTTCTTTGTGTGTCTAAATAAATTATGAATATATTTATTCTCTTTATTTTTCACACAAAAGCAGCATAGAGCACTAACTGTTCTTTTGTTTCTTTATTTTTAACTTAGCAGGATTTTGGAAATTTTCCCTCTATACATATTATCATCATTTGTTATTTTTTTTCATCATTTGCTATTTAGGTCATCTCTAATCTTTTACTATTATAAATAATACTATAATAAATAGGACTAGATCGATAAGCTTTAATTTATTGAATGTTTAAAGCAATGTATTACAATTATTTATAGTAGAAATAATTATCTATATGACATTTTCAAATACTAACTCCATAAAATCTCCTTTAGTGAAAAAATGAAACCTATTTCTAATAAATAATACTGTTTTCATGAAGGCTTAGTGTTTCAAAATTCTCAACTCCATTTTATCCTTGGATATTTTGAATGAGTGGATATTTTGCTGCATTTTTACACTCACAATTAGGTTTGTGGGCATTTTGCCCTGGAAAATATCAAACTGGAAGAGGGATCATCAAGGCTTCTAAATTAGTAGAGTGTAGATTAGGGAAATTTTTACTTTAATTTCTAAACTGCTGTTTTAAAGCTATACAGAGAACTTTCAATTTCACATGTATTTGTAGCATTATCAACTTCAGTTGAGATACTCAGAGTAGTAGCCTCTTTCTCAAACATAAGGATTTAAAGTGCAGGATTATTTTTTAAATCATAGTTGATGTACAAATACATTGATTTTATGACTTTTTCCCAAAAAATTAGACAAAAGGTCAGGGTAAACTTGAGGTAAATTTTAAAAATAGCCAAAAATGAGACACTATAGACATTGCCAAGATCCAGTATCACAATAATACTATTTTCATTGTAAGCCAGGTTTTTCTCCTCAATGTTTCAAGGTCAATCAGTAAACAATCAACTTGCAAAGCTGTAGGGATATTAGTATGAATAGCAATGCCTCCTTTCAAGAAACTGAAATCTGAGTAAAAGGACAAAATACATTCATAAAATGAACTGCAAGGTGATACACTTAACTGTATGTAAACACCAGGCTGACTAGTTAAAATATTGACTTATTAAAGTTCATAATAACTTTATGAAATAAGTTTAATTACTACCAGTTGTTATCCCATTTTATAGGTGAAGAAATTGAGGCATAGTGTGGTTAAATATTGTACTCAAGATCACACTACTGGTAAGTATAGAGGGCAGGATTCAAATTTGAATAGTCTGGCTGTTGATATAGTCAACCGTGGTGTAACCAGACACCTCGTGACCTCTTGCATATGGTGATCTTAAGGCATGACTCCAAAAGAGGCAGAAACCATATGGAGAGTTCCAGGGGAAGCAAGAATGAGGTAAATAGAGAGGAGCACAATCCAAACCTCCCATCTCTACTGTCAACCCCTCTGAAGACCACATGGTGGTTTCTCTTTTACTAAACTGAATATCCTAAGAACATAAGAGCTCTGGAGGAACAATATTAGGTATTGGATATGTCTGAAGAAGAGACCTGTATTAACTAAAGTGATGCTTTCAAATCAAGGAATTAGTGAGCATAGACAGGTTGGAGTTGAATCCAAACACTCTTAAGTGCAAGGCTAACAGTTAAGGCTATATCCTCTGCAACATGTCTGTAACAAAGCATCTCACATTCACTAAAAATCCCAATTCTTACTAAATGCATGTTCTGACTTCAGAAGTCTGAGGTGAGTCTACGTCAATTAGTAAGCTTTCCATAATGCTGTTGTTCCTGTCCTCAACCCCAAACTGTGTGACAAGACTCTAGGAAACAGCATGAAACCCCTGGTGGAGCTAGAGGTGCAGATGGGGGGACAAGAATGCTAGACAAGAAGTTGCTTGCAACTTGCATGAATCTCCTGCAGGTGGCAGCCAAATTAAAAGACTAATAAACCTACAATTGTTTTTTTTTTTAAATCTGATGTATAGAATCTTTCTCTATATGCCTCTCCCCATTCTTTCAGATGCCAGTATGTCTTGCCTTAATAAATGACTTTAAACCCCACTTTTCCTGTTTTTTTACAGAGCAAGGCTAAAGAACTGCCTCTTTCTGCTGTACGTTTTATGGAAGAGTTGGGTGAATGTGCATTTGGAAAAATCTATAAAGGTCACCTCTATCTCCCAGGCATGGACCATGCCCAGTTGGTTGCTATAAAGACCTTGAAAGACTTTAACAACCCGCAGCAATGGACAGAATTTCAACAGGAAGCCTCCCTGATGGCTGAACTGCACCACCCAAATATTGTCTGCCTTCTAGGTGCTGTCACCCAAGAGCAACCTGTGTGTATGCTTTTTGAGTATTTGAATCAGGGGGACCTCCATGAGTTCCTCATCATGCGTTCCCCTCATTCTGATGTTGGCTGTAGCAGTGATGAAGATGGGACTGTAAAATCCAGCTTGGATCACGGCGATTTCCTGCATATTGCAATTCAGATTGCAGCTGGCATGGAATACCTGTCTAGTCACTTCTTTGTCCACAAGGACCTTGCAGCTCGCAATATTTTGATTGGAGAGCAACTTCATGTGAAGATTTCAGACCTTGGAATTTCTAGAGAAATATACTTGGCTGATTACTACAGGGTACAGAGTAAATCTTTGCTACCTATTCGCTGGATGCCCCCTGAAGCCATCATGTATGGCAAATTCTCTTCTGATTCAGATATTTGGTCCTTTGGGGTTGTCTTGTGGGAGATTTTCAGTTTTGGACTCCAGCCATATTATGGATTTAGTAACCAGGAAGTGATTGAAATGGTACGAAAACGACAGCTGTTACCATGCTCTGAAGATTGCCCACCCAGAATGTACAGCCTTATGACAGAGTGTTGGAATGAGATTCCTTCCAGAAGACCAAGATTTAAAGATATCCATGTCCGACTTCGGTCCTGGGAGGGACTCTCAAGTCACACAAGCTCTACCACTCCTTCAGGAGGAAATGCCACCACTCAGACAACCTCCCTTAGTGCCAGCCCCGTGAGTAATCTCAGTAATCCCAGATATCCCAACTACATGTTCCCAAGCCAGGGTATTACACCACAGGGCCAGATTGCTGGTTTCATTGGCCCACCAATACCTCAGAACCAGCGATTCATCCCCATCAATGGCTACCCAATACCTCCTGGATATGCAGCATTTCCAGCTGCCCACTATCAGCCAACAGGTCCTCCCAGAGTGATTCAGCACTGCCCGCCCCCCAAGAGTCGGTCCCCGAGCAGCGCCAGTGGGTCAACTAGCACGGGCCATGTGACAAGCTTGCCTTCATCAGGATCCAATCAGGAAGCAAATATCCCTTTACTACCACACATGTCAATTCCAAACCATCCCAGCGGAATGGGTATCACCGTTTTCGGCAACAAATCTCAAAAACCCTACAAAATAGACTCAAAGCAACCATCTTTGCTAGGAGACTCCAATATTCATGGACACACCGAATCTATGATTTCTGCAGAAATGTAAATTGCATGACTTTTGTAAATGTGGTATACAGGAAGAACTAGAAAGCCGTAGAAAAGATTTATATTCAAATATTTTTATTAAAGTAAGGTTCTCATTTAGTAGACATTACAACAAGTATCTTCTGTGAAGTTTAACTGTGTCTTACCAAGCAAGGCAGACACTGGCCAGGAAAAACAACATTGTGAGATTAACACTCCATCAGTATGCATGGCATGGCATCAGGATTGATACATCTGGTTTCATCTGAGAACTGCAAACCAGTGAAGAGGAAAAGAACCTTGTGTTTTAATATCAAACCAAAAAGAAAGGTCAAATGGTGCTTTGTGTATTCATCTCCAGTTACCATGACAGGTCTCTTCCCCAAAATGTATATACCGCATAGTTTGTCTATCTGCTGTCTATTCTTCAGGACAGATGTTCAGGAATTATATTGATTCAGTTTAGACTCTATGGCATGTTTGTATGGAAGTGATTTCCAGTGTCAATGAGGAAACTTGAGGCCAAATTTGGAAATGAGCCATAAGACAAGTATAAGATTTCCCTGAAGCCTTCTACACAGTGGGGGATACTTTGGGAAGATGCAAAGTGTGCCCCTTTGTGAATCTTCTCTGTTGATCACAAGGCCTTTTCTATAGTGTGTTTACACAAGCCCTTGGAATAATCCATGGCATTGAAGAAGGCTAGATATGGATGCTGGAATTGTGGGTTAATAGTTCACTTTGTTGCATTAGGAAAAAAGGCACCAAAGGAGGCACAGTCAGGATAAAGGCCCCTCGACATAGATCAGTAGCCATGGGAGAGATCATAGATCAGCATCCATGGTAGAGAAACGAGGTTTCCCATGGGGACAGCCTTGCAGGCATGTCTCTGAACCAGTAATATTGGAGATTAGAAGCACTGCAGATGATCTCATCACTGCTTGCAACTTTCTGCTTATGAGTTGTCCAATGAGCAGGGTCTTCACCATCAGTTGACTCTGGGGAGATAGGAAACTCTATGACATGAGTACCTAGTTAATTTGAAGTTTCCCTCATGTTTTCTCTGACCCAGTATGTTGGCAGATTTTATTCTAGCACCAAGAGTTATGACAATTTTCATAGAATTATTTGGAATCCAAAGACTATGAATTCTATTTTGTGACATGTTTCAGTATTTTTTTAAAATAAGTACTGAGTTCTCACTTCAAAGATTACCAAGAACCGAATTTTTTAAACTGGTAAATAGAAGTAACAGGATCACTTTTTGCCTTAGATAGAAAGAGATATCAAATGAGCATCTCATGCTATTTACCTGTTAGCCATCTTTTGTCCAGTTTAGAATTCTTAATGGGTTTCAAATTCTATATAGAAAGGAATTTTATGTCTCTCTAGTTAACAAAAATAACTCCTTTATTCTAAGGACAATGTCTCAAAGTCTCATTTTTAAAAAAAATTATAGCTAAAGAGACTTATTAAAGAGACTTACAGGATATAAAGTAGTTCCTGGAAGTATTTGATGAAGATAAGTGAATTAGAAATATATTGATGTTCCAATTTTTAAAAATACAATTAGGATGGTGAATCAAGGGAACATTTTTACCAAAATATGTTCTCATTTCCCAAACACTGAATCTTCAGACAACAAACATGAACTTAAAGGTACTGTGAACTCAAAGAATTAGCTATACCTAGATTTATTGATAAACTGGTGGGGGAAAAGAAGACATTTTGTGGCATAAATAAGCTAATTCATAAGTTACATTTCTTAACTTTAGGTAGAGGAGAATGTTTGTATCCTTTTGTTGCTATGCAACTGTTTAATGATGAAGATTCAAAACACAATTTTTATATCCTATGACAATCAACTTTTTTCCAACGAATATTTATTTTAAGTAAACACAACTTTAGTGAATCTGAGTTTTTCTAGCAGTCCCTTAAAGGGAAATGAGCATTCCATGAGCCAGTAAAGTACCTACTCTGGAAAAACATTACTATGGTTAAAATATAAATTCAAGTTAGTTTTTTTACAAAGAACTATAACATTTATTTTAAGCATTTTATAATTACTGAAGTCATTAAGGTGAGCAAACTAAATTTCAAAACCACTTGTAGTAATGTATTTTATAATAGCACTGTGACTCTAAATAACACAGTCCCTTTTGTATTAAAATAGTATTTTTCCACAAAATGAAAATATCTTTTGCTATCTTGACTGTTGACAATGTTTTGTAAGATGACTTTATTTTCAGATCTTTTTTTTTTTTTTTTTGCACAAAACTATGTTTATGGTTTGTATCACGGAAGTGAAAATATATCTCTGCATTTTTATATCTGGTCTGTTTCCTTGCTTCCTTTGTTTGTTTTTAATTTGATATAGATGTCTTCAAGTATATATGGCAATAGTCAGATATCCTGCCCTGCCACCTTCCCATATTTCTATTGCATGCATTTAATCACTGTATTACTTAATGTTTGTCTTGTTACTATGGGCATTTCAAATAGACAAGCATGGAATTGTAATAACAAGAAGGCTATATTACGATGAGGATATATGCATTTGTATTTCACACACCAGAGATGATATTAAACACTGATTATCTTATGCTGCTGTTTATTAAAAATGTTTACCATATAATATCATTTCCTGGATATTAATATCATGGAGCTATATGGGAATTTTCATATTTCTCCTAATGATTGACATTTCATGCAAAGAGAAATCATAATTCCTATTTACTGTTATTTTACTTAAATTATTTTTTAAAGTAGGTTTTTAAAATAGACTTGGGCGTTCTTTTGCTAGTGATCTTATATGGAGGGGAGAATTCTAAGACTTTATGTGATAAAACTTTAATTTTTAAATCAGGTAATATATTGAATAGTTACTTTACAACTAAGCAGGATGTAATCCTTGGTTTTAAAATCTGCATCCTTTTTGGTCTCCATGTTTCCACATGACCATAGATATCAAAAATCATGTCTTGGAACTCCAAAGGAGAAAAGGCTGTGTACATCATATTATGTTTAGCTTAGATTCCAGCCATACTGATAAAATAAATATGGCCATTTAATTGTCACAGCTTATCTTTATGACCATATTTGCTCAAAAGAAAGAATTCCCCATCTGGCGATTAATACACACTGTCAAGAAAAATGAGTATCATTATGAAAGTTCAAAGAACTTGTCCATTTTTGCTATTTAATACAGAAGGGAATACAATAAAACCTTCAGGGCCTTATCCATCTGTTTTAGGTACAGCTCTTGTCACCACCCCAGCAATCAAACTCAATAAAGCAATCATTTCTCATGGCGGTGAGATCAATGTCAGGTTGGGTTTCTCCCTCTCACTTGAAGTCCTCAATCTGCCCTTCACTCCCATTTCCTTCTTCTGTCTCTCCACACCCTTACCTTCCCTCCCCAATCGTGTCAACCATGCAATTTGGACATAAATTCCTTAATCACCAACATCTGTAAGCTCACAGCACCACCTCAGACGCTTCTTGTAAACTACTAAAAATTGAAAAAAGAGGAACTCTGTTATCTACCCACCTTCAAAGGTGAGTACCTGTCCCAGTGGTTCTCAAAGTCTAGATCAACAGACCTTCAAACTGGTTAGAAATGCACATTCTCAGGCCCTAGTTTGAAGGACTGACTCAGAAATTTCAGGTTTGAGATCCCAGCAATTAGTGTTTTAACAAGTCCTCCTATATTCTAAACCACATACCTACCGAAATTAAAGGCATGAGGGGAGGGGAGGTAATTGTATTATTAGTGGTGTATACATGTGCATATAATAACATTTTAGCTCACTTAGTCCCCTTAATGAAAATCAAGCGTTACTTAATCAAAATTTAGTACCAAAACCTTTTTTTTTAACATTAACCATTTGACAATCAGCCATGTTTTGTACTTGTAGCTTATATAAAAAACTGACAGCACCCAGCCTTTGTCAAGTATATACACCTTGTCTGGTTCATCCACAGCCTATATTCTTGGAATATGACCAAAAACATTTTCCTTAATATGAACAGGCTTAAAAAACACAGTTTCTTAGTGCACTTTTTTTTTTTTTTTTTTTTTTTTTTTTTTTTTTTTTTTTTTTTTTTTTTTTTTTTTTTTTTTTGGTCTACTTAGATGATTAACACAGCTACATGAATTCTCTGTGCTGGAACTTCAAAACCACAACCTCTTCCTGCACCTTTTTTTGTCTCCTTGAACAGATGATTAACACCAGTAAAAGAACTTTCCTCTGTGTTGGAACTTCAAGTTGAGGTCAAGGACAGGCTGGTCTTTCTTGGGGGGAGGGAAGGCTGAGCTCCTAACCAGCACAAAGCAGAAGCAGCTGCAGAGGCTCCCACCCTCCCCTGCACTTCCTGTGACAACCTGACCCAGTTGGCTACAGGCAAGTACCTGTGTCTTGATCACCAGCTGCAGCCCATCAGTCCCAGCTGTTGTCTCAGAGCTCACCTCTGCTCCAGTTTTGCTCCCACTGCCTTCAGAGGCTGAGTGCTCTGAGGGAGGACAGCAAGAGGGAGCCTAGAGAGATGCTAGAGGTGAAACTCATATTAATTCATAGTTTTTGTCCCCAACAACCAATAGTTCAAATGCTAAGGAGGAAATGCTAAGTTAGAGGAACAGAAGGAGCAAGGGAACACACAGATAAGGGGGGAAATTTTGCAGTCAAAATATGACCACACCTGAAGTTTGTTACCATAAATGCCAAGAGTATTAGGACACTGTCAGCTCTGAGGAAAGAGAGTATTTACAAGCCAGGAAAGCACTCACAGTCCATGTAACCCACTGGGACATCAGTCTGGAAAGGCTTAGAAACAGAGACATGCAGGAAGATGGTCTGCTAATGTATTTATAACCGGTCAAATACTCAGTATGAATTGCTTATTCACAAATGAGTTCTTTAATATTGTCTGACAGGTCTGACACAATGTCAGTAAGTATTCTTACTCTGGAATGGTTAAGTTAGGATAAAGACCCACTTTAAAATTAGTTAGGACCTACTGTATATTTAAACAAATTGATATATTGATAGCATAAATTAATATTCAGGGAGTATTCACTTTGGAGGGATATGATTTAATCTTTGTGAACCTGTGCTCTTCATTGCAAGTTCAAATAAACAAAACAACAGAACTGGCTACACATAGCCAAAGATAATTACTAAAGCTCTCGCTAACCTTAGAAGTACATGGTCCTTGCATCAGAAATAGGTCAGTCTCCATCTCACATCATTGTGCTCCTTGATCAAAGGCATGATGAATGTAGGCATCATTTGGGCCCACTGTAATAGGGTTCCTTGGAAGTTTCCATTTGTATCTACTCACATTAAAATCACTTAAAAGAACTGAAACTTGCCAACATAGTTGACTAAGATCCAACCTAGTATGGCTAAAATTAACATTCAGGCAAAATGACTTATTTGACTTGAGAAAGAGAGCAAAGTGCTTGTATCAGTCATCTGGGTTGCAGTATTAAACCCCCAAATCTCTGTGGTTTCCGTTGCAAAAGCAAATGTTTGTTACTCCTGTCAGCTGAAGTGGATCTGCTGCTGTAGGTGCTTCCTGAACTCTGAAGGACAAGCTGTTCCCAGCACCAGGGAAAGAGCAAGGGGCAGAACTAAAATGATCATTCAGAAAATTGTTCATACTTGCTTTAAAGCAGACCCTTTTACATACTCTCAGTCAACACAAACTCTGAGCCCAAATCTGGCTGTCGGACATGGATGTTCAGATGGTCCCTGACTTATGATGGTTTTACAACTTTTGACTTTGTGATTGTGTGAAAACTATATGCACTCAGTGGAAAGTATGCAGAAATACTCTCGTGATGCCAGCCAGCAGCAGTGAGCCACAGCTTGCAGGCAGCCGTTCAGTTGGGAGAGTAAACAACTTATACTCTATAGACAGACAGTTTTTCACTTTCAGCATGCTATTCGATGAATCCATGAGATACTCAACACTTTCCTATAAAATAGGCTTTATGCTAGATGATTTTGCCCAACTGTAAGGTACTAAGAAGTGTTCCAATGGCTGTGATGTTCAGCAGGTTAAGTGTTAAATGCATTTTTTACTTTCTAAATTAAAAACCTGTGGTGGATTTATTGGAATGTAACCTACCACAACTCCAGGAAGATCTGTACCTAGCACAGCTGAGAGATTGCAAGTTACACCATTATAGTTAGCAGTGTTGTAAAATCTTATAGGGAAGGGGGAGAGCAGTTGAAAACTGTAACACAATTCCCAACCAGCCAAAGCTATTACTGGACCAAGCCAGGACAGCAAACATAGTTCAGAATCCTTCCCCTTCTGTATTAGTGGCCCACATCACTAATCAATGTTCTCAATGAGTTAATATTTTAACCTTAAAATGTTCAACATACTGTCCTGCATAATCTCCTATCACACTAGAGCAAGAGTTGCTAAACCAAATTATTAGTACAATTGTTTGGGGAGGTTCTGAAAACTACAGTTGACCCTTGAACTGTGCAAATTGGTTTATATGCAGGTATGCAATTAATGGGTTCATTATTTTAACCAACCATTATGTCTGCGGTTGAATACCTGGATGTGTATATATGCAGAGAGCTGATTAGAAGGTGTGTGTGTGTGTTAGTTATATGTGTGTGCCTTACCTATTTTAGCCTCCTAATTCCCTGAGTTGTTAGGGGCAATGTATAACTTCTAGGGTCATTCCAAAGTGTATCAGGAAGGCTACCTTAAAATCGCCTATAAACTCTTGTTTATAGGCGTATAAAACACTGTATGATCTAGGCCCCTCACCTTCATGGGACCTGGATAAAGAGAAGAGAATCCAACATGTGCTTTTCAACTTCTCCAGCCCTTGAGCTTGAGTAAGTAAGGCAATCTCTATTTCCTTATCAAAAAAAATGGTCTAAATGTAACATAGAGACAATGATATAATATATATGTGTATGTGCAATCAACTTAAAAAAATAAAATTTAAAAATAATAAATGTAACATAGAGATAAAGAGTAAAGGTCATCTGATGTCAGAAAGCCTAGGGTTAAATGTCCCCTTCACCTCTTGGTATACCCATGTTAATTTAGCCAAATGATGAAACTGCTACTTCTTCATCTGAAAAAGTACTTCACAGAAGGAAAGTAATTGAAGTAACTAATTCATGTAATCTGCAGAAGACTAATATAAAGTTATCAAAAATATATAGTCTATACAATTTTATAATTTTTCTGCAATATCTGTCTTTCAGAGTTCATACTAGCATTTTATGAGAAGACCTATAAATATGTGAAGAATTTGACTTCTAATAGGTGCTCAAAAAGTAGTAACATTTCTATTATTCAGTGTGTTTTAAATAATTTTTTGAAAGAGATGCGTTATTTTCTAATGTGGTAAAATATTTAGAGCATGAAATAGTCTACTTAATTATTCATGCTTATGCCATAATTTAGAACACCAGTACTGATGCCATTGTGGTGGGGGGGCTAATCCCTCAATAATTTCCATCATCTCCCTTCAAACCACCCCTAATAAACATACACTAAGTAAAAACAGCTTTCAGACCCATCCCTAAACCAGATGTCAGCCCTTACACCCCCCTCCAAGTCAGTTGCCACCTCAAAGCTTCTCCCATGTTGCAATTCTGGAACCACCCCTGGGGGCAACTGAGAATATTATGGATAGGTATATTAAATAGATCTATACTTGAAGAAAGCCTAGAATAATTACATCCTCTAAACAGTTCCCCATCCCCCACATTTAACAGTCATGGTTGTACTTAGAAATTCTTCAGTGCAGCAGTATCCCTCAACCATACAGAGAATGAAATGAAAGGGGACCTGATTTTCTAAAACATTTCAGTGGATGTAAAGTACATGGACATGCACTGCATTCCTTCATTGTAGATATCTATGAAACCTTCACATTACACTGAGAACTTTGATTATGGTATTTGGGCATCAATGTGTCATGGGAAGCAAAATGGGTTCCTTCAAACGCTAAGTTCCAAAGACAGCTGCTACTAAGCTGCCTAATCAGTTCCCACCCTGTTAAGGTCCTTGATGCCCAGCTACCTAGGATGACTGACAGTGCCAGTTCGAGCTCTGAAAAGTTCTTTGTCACAGAAAGACTTCACTCCTAGACAAACCTGTACTCTCTACAGCTAGAGCAGAAATGGTGACCGTGATCCCTAGTTCCTCTCTGTTTGGTAGACACAAGTTAGGTGTAAACTGGTCCTTAATCTGTCTTAAAGGGAGAGACTACAATGATTTTGTAGTCTCAAAATCATTCAAAACTTTGGGGGAAGCATACAGCTTAAAAAAAAAAAAAAAGCAAGGATGAGCCAAACATTTTTTTGAGACTAGACTCTTATTAGTATAAATAAAAAATTTAAATGAGAAAAGTCACTGAACTATATTGCCCACCTCTGTCTTTCTGTTTGATATTTGAAGATTAGCATTCGGGACTTTCATGACATTTATATTGAGGAAGGAATATAAGATTATTAAAAGCAGAGAAACTCAATATTGGGAACACACATCAAAAGGTCTTCAAGACAAAGAAGGGATCATATGATTTGAAACCAGAGTTACTAGAAGCATGTGTGCTGCACTTCATTTTCTAGTTAACAGCGTAACATACGTCAAAATATGATTTAAAACACTTCTCACAGCTGAGCTGACATTTGGCGATCCCCAGCCTTCTTTTGCTCTTGAGGATGGGGGTTCAAATCCAAACGAGGTTAACACTTTGTACTGGTACATATTCCTGGTGGATGAGAAAATATCTTTTAGTGTAAGTAAAATGAAAACATCTGTTCAAGTCCTGAGGGAAAGAATTGTTTTTAAAAAGAGGGGGGAAGGGATGCTTGATTGTCAAAGCTCAAGATGGCCTCATTAACTTTGCCAGTGTTAAAGAATTACACTGTCAGTTGTCTTGCTCAACTGGGATGATGAAAATTTGTCCATGAGCCTTGGTTCAATCTTCATTTTTCAAGACCTATACCCATCTTCTACCCTAGCCCTGTCTGAATGATGTTAATGTATGTCAATGTCTGCTAACTGGTCTCCATTTCTGTTGCACAATAAATTAAGTCAAACTGAGTTCAGTCATCACTGACCTTTGGCCATACAACTTGTCTTGGTCAGTAGCTGTACACTCTGTATAGGAAGTTATCTTAGTTATTTAGTGCTGTGTAACAGAACACCACAGACTTACTATCTTAAAATAATATCCATTTGTCAGCCCATAGTTCTGTCAGTCAGATCTGGACATGGTATGAATGAGTTCTTTGCTTAAGATTGCATTCTAATGTGAAATTCAGGTCCACTTCCAAGCTCATATGGTTGTGGCAAAACTCAGTTGCTTGTGGTTACAAGACTGACATTCTGATTCCCATGTTGGCTACCAGCCAGCAGACATGCTCAATTCCTAAAGGCTGCCACAAGGCCCTTTCCATTTTCAAAGTGGCAACAGAGAATCTCCCTCACATGGACCTCCAAGACCTTATATTTTGAATCACTTCAGAAAGAGTCCAATCTCATTTGATTAGGTCAGGCTCACTCAGGATCATCTCCCTTCCTTAAGGTCAACTGTGCCATGTAACATAATCACAAAGGTAGAGCCCATCATACTCATAGTCCTGAAGGCTATGCAAGGGAAAGAGATCTTGGAGGTCATGTTTGCATTATCTCTAACATAAAAAAATAAAATGCAACATTTTTCTTTTTAATCCTCTAGAACCATTTTTAGAAGAAAAGGCCATGAGAGAAAGCCCAAAGGAATACAGAGTAGTATTTAATCCAGTCTACTCACTTGAAGGTAATGAAACAATAAAAGTAATGAAACAATAAAAACAAGTAAACAAATATGAAAACAATCATCTAGTAGCAAATTTTCCTTTATATTTCAGTTTTTTTAGCTCTTCAAATTTATTATCAGGAGTGACTACAATTAAAATATCATTGAATCCCATTATCATCATGGAAATGGTTTAAAAGAGAAAACTGTTCAGATGAATATGATAGCTCCCCATTTTGAACTATTCAGTAAATAAGTGTCAATGATATTTAGCAAACAGTATGTCAAGAATGTTCAAGATTTCTTTTATAACACAATGTCTGTTGATGGAGTAAAGGGGGTGTTTAAATGTAGGGGGTGTTTAAATGTATGGACTTTGAAGCTAGATAACCTGAGTTTGCATTCGGGTGCCACTGCTTTCAGCTATGTGATCTAGGGCAAATTATCTAGTATCTCTGTGCCTCACTTTCCCTCATCTAAAAAAATTAGAATCAAAGAGTACTAGTCTCAATGCTTGTTTTTGAGGATAAAACTAATTTCTTTAAAGCATTTAGTACAGTGTGCCAAGTGCAGGTGTTGATCATTACTTTCTCTATGGCAGCCAGTAACTGAGTGTATGATTTCTTTTAATCCTCATGATGATCTGATCCCGAGATAGGTATTATTATTGGCTGCATGATACTGTAACATTATAGCAAAATATAAGTACAATGCAGGGCAAACTATTAGACTATATAGACTAATAAAATGTCAGTGTACTTTGTACTGGGACACAAGCCTCATATGAGAAATGGCACTGACATGATATCAATGTTATCAAGTTATATTAAAACTATAAAGTTTTATATATAAACTATATATCAATTTATATTAAAAGTAACATTTGCGATCATAAATGGAAAGCAAGTTCATCAAAAAAAAATTTTAGAAATATCTGTAATTACAAAGTTTCCAATTTCAATGGCCCAGGTTTGAATGGCTAATGCTATTAGTCTCCAGTTTATGTTGCTTTTAATTGTAGAAAGCAAATTTAGCCAGTTGCCACATACATGCTAGATGTTACATACATACACATGCATGCATATGAGCATGTGAGCACACACACTCTTATTCCCACTCCTCATCAATGCCCCATCCTTCTCATTAGCCCCAGAGCCTCAGCAGCCAAAAGCCATACAGGGAATAAGCAAATGGTTAAAACACCAACATTGATCAGCCAATGATAACTGTGATCATTTACTTACTCCTCTGCTCCTAACCCTTAACTCTCGTACTCTACCTATCACTTACCATGAAGTGAAATTATGATTTCATTTTGTATTCTTGTTTATTGTACATTGGAGCCAAACAGGAGACATTCCACAGCATATACCTTGGGTACTTAGTTAATGTGAAATAAATTAATTGAACCTACTCTTATTTCTATAAAATTAGTACATGAATAACAAAGAAAGAAAATAACAGCACTCTGAACAAGAATACCAGTTTCTATCATTGATGCTGGCAAATTACCCCAGTAAGGATGGTCTGACTTATATGAGGGAAATAGGGAAAACAAACAGACAAGAAAAATTTTAAATTGTCAGTAGAACTAAAGCATGGAACAAGAGAAAGGGAGGTAGATTAAGTCAGGGGAAGGACTGGGCACAAGAGATTAAGATGGTTCAAGGATGATAAGGTAGTGGGAGAACCTCAGGGTTGACACTGCTGTAAAATATGTCTGAGCAATCATTTTTTTAAAAAAGTTAAAATTTTTAAACAAACTGACAGTACTTCAATAAAAATAGTGCAATAAAAAAATTAACCCTGTAAGTACTTTACAATGTGCTGAAGAAGACAATGGACAATACTAAAGAAGACAATGGATACTACTGTGGGACAAAGTGTAATAGGAAGGGAAATGGAGAGTCACAAGAGAAGAATCTAATATTGTCTTATGGGATTCCATAAGGAGTGAAAGATAAAATTAAATTTGAAGAAAGTGTTAATAAAGTAAAATTGGGGAAGGCAATGTGGTAAATGTGTAAATAGAAGGAATAACAGGTGTAAAACTGCAGCAAGAGTTTAGAATCTTCGAGATTTTATAGAGTTCCGTATTCCATGAGCATTCTACCAGGGTGATCTAGGGTTGAATGACATAATATGTATGTGAGTGTATTATGAATGGTAACACGCCATCTCATTTGAAGTTTAATAAATGAAACTGGTACCTGCTGGTCATTTATTGCCTGATCATTTCTCATATTTAAAGCAAAAAAACTCATTTTGGAGGGGGACTGCAAGTGATGTTTCCTAGAACTTACACCCAGGATCCTGGAAATTTACCTAAACCGTCCATACCAATTGAATGGAGATATTATTGGTGAACGTTCCTAAATTGGGGCTGCTGGTGCTCTAGGTGGTGGTAGCTTCCTGACAACGTATCTCTGACTTCGAAGTCAAATCGATGGTGATTGGCTGAGGGGGTTTCCATGGCCCCACCCTCTGTCACTGATTGGCTGAGTGAAGACCAAGTCCCCACCCATCTCCTCTCCGGGTCACTTTTTTTGCCTCCTCCAGCTAAGTGGACGCCTAGTTACACCTGAAAGCCGAAACGGCAACCAGTGACCACGATGACCTCACACGCACACCTCTAACGCCCACGTCATGTACAAACAGCGTGGTCTGTCCCTGGTGCTCCTCTTAAATTTGCCTGAGACCCAGGGGTGGGCTGACTCCACAGAGATACACTGTGGATGAGAAAAGTGCCCAAATCCCTTCTGGAAGCCCTCGTTTAGAAGAGGCAGAGGAGAAAAGACAGTCACTGTTATATGTCCACCTTAGAAACCAATTTATGTTAGGAGTACACAGCGTCCTAGGTCGCTTAAAAGCAAGCTCCTTTATCCATTAACTGGGTGTGGGAGTCAGAACCTCAGAAACCTTGCCTCAGAGTAGAACCTGAAGGAATGAGGACCCCAGTGACAGACTTTGTTGCCTCATCATGCTCAACAGAGCGTACCTTTTGCTGGAAAAAGATTACCCAGAGTTGAAGATGAACAAGTACAGGGTATGTACTGGGGATTTGGAGGGATGTGTTGAATTGAGGGTACGAATTTTTAATAAGCCGCTTAATCTGCGTTTATTTTGTCAGACATGATTTAGTTCAACCTAATTTGCTCCCACAGTATTGTCTTAATGAATCTCTTTCACACCATCTATTTCATCATCATAATTACTATCACTTCATAATATTAGTTTAACGATATTGAGTACACTGGATCGACTAATTTATGTGGATCTAATCCCTAAATATCAGGCTCAATCAGATAGTAAGTGACTAACAGGTTCAGGGTTGCCAGCTCCCTTTGTTTGACTACCTCAAAAAGTTTAAGCAAATATTTGGCCCTTAGAAACCATTATATTCTAACTCCAAAGCTCCTTTCTCTAAAAGTCTTGTGTTCTAATACTTTACTTTTTGCCAGCAGCTGTCACGTGCAACACATAAATGCCTGGCCTTTATCATTTTAACACTGCCATACACTGAATGCCATCGGAGAAGTTAATGTTCAGGGAGTCACAGGCTGATTTATCATATACAGTATGGAAAATAAAAACTGGAAGGAAGTGTTGTGGGAAAGGGTATCCTTTGGGGAAAGAAGAGGAAGAAAGCTGTAGGAGGTTTGCTTCAGATGTAGTTCAGTGGCAGTGTTCTGTTTCCACCCCTGCTACAGAAGTATTGCCTTCACTGTAGATGTTAGGAATAATTACTGAATCCAACAACAGACATTTTCCATGCACAAATGTAGCATTTGATGTTTCTGCTCTACCTAAATATTGGTTCTTTGTTGAAAAAGAATTCAATTTCTATGTAAATACAAAAAATGTAGATAATAAAGATTTAATGTTTATCCTGACTAGTACTTAGAATTAAGCGGTTGCTCAGAAATATTTACTGAGCATAATTGTCTTTTTCTGCATAATTAATCAGGTTTTACTATGAAGAACATTCTAGTCCTTTCATTGGGACTTCAAAGTGCAAGAAAAATAAATTTTTGTATGGAAGCATAGTTTTGGAAATGTGGTGTTTTAAAGTTTTTTGATTTTGTTTTTACTTCATGTCTTTTAGGTAACATCCATAAGGTTTTTAAAAGCTTTGAAGATCACAAGCTTTCCAATTTATTTCCTTCTTTTCTAATTTGAATCTCAAATTGCCTTCTCTAGTCACACATCCCAAATGTGACCCTTCTTCCCACTGATGATTTCTATGCCTATCATTTATTTTTAATTTATTATTGCATGTGTTCCCTAGAATTTACTTTCTGTGAAATGAGACAATAAGTAACACTTCCCTCCAGTTAACTAACTAATTATCAGGAAAAGAAAATATAGAGGTTTTAGAATTCATTCATTGTAACTTTTTTTTTAGCTTTGATTTATTTGATTAAATAAATTTTTTACTTGTTTAATATTTGATTTTACTTTTATTTTTAAAAAATGCTAAAAGATATTAGTGCCTTTCCTGTGAGTGAAGACTTGATGTAATGGGAAGCTATGATTGAAGGTCTACAGAATACAATCTGGCAAGGTTTGTGTTTTCAAGATAAATATGCTTTTTCAAAAGTTATGTCATTAGGGAGTTTATTTTCTTTATATGTATAAGTTTGCATAATATAAATTTTCTAGATATCTAAAAGTGTTTGCATATTGCTTTGTTTTATATGGTTTCATTTTTTTATTTATCACATAGATGGACATTTTAGGACTGAATTTTTCTTTGCATCAAGTCTAGAAGTAACTGCTTTTTAATAGATACAATAAAGTATATTAATTAGAAATATAATCTAAAAGTCTTCCATGAAATCAGAATGAATGTCAAAATTCCTATTAACATCAAAGTCCCACAGTTATATAGTTGTTTTCCTCTACGATTTTCCCCAAACTTTTCAGAAATCAAATTCTCAAGAAGACTAGGTTACTTATACTTTTTAATGAACATTCTCTTTTTCAACTGTGACTAGTGAGATAGACTTGTTGAATGAGTCAGGGGAAAAAAATCATGTAAGTGATAATTACAATAAAAAAGTTTTATTTTATTTTGTATTTTTAACAAAATATCAAAGAAACAGTGATTAGCTAATTTTGCTTTGGAGAATCAAGAATGGCTTTGAGTTTGAGTTGAGTCCTGAAAAATACATAAAAGTTTGCCAGCTTTAGAAAAAGGGGGCAAAAAAAGGGTCAGAAATTCGAGCATAGTAAATAACATGACAAGGCCCTATAGACAAAAGAGGTGATAGAACAGTGAGTTCAGTAAATATGAGCTACACAGTAAAGAGGGGCTGGTGTTAAAGGATGAAGTAAGTGAATGAAATGGACTTTTGGCATACTGCCTGTAAACACAATGGGACTAGATTATGAGGAGTCTGTTATAGTGCTTAGAGGAGTCTATGTAACCTATGATCCAACTTATTCATTAATAAAACTAGAGAAGTTGGGAAGACTAAACTATAGAAAGAAACTTGAGTGTTAAGCAGGTTAACGTTAATCAGAACAATTTGACACCCATAAAATTGTTCTTTCTACACCATAGGAATATTCTTCCTACTGACAACAACTTGGTCCTACCAGTTGTGAAATTTAAAACAATTCCTTTTCAATCAAATGGTAAGAACCACATGAAATTTTTTTTTTATCACTGAAGACTCTAGCCCTATTATCCTTGTTCAATTTTAGCCATAAATTGTGTTTTTCTCATCTTTGTAATGACTATAAATGTCTACCATGGAATATAAAGAGACAGAAAAATGGTCACTTTAAGTCCGAATTCAAAGAGAGACTACCAATTTTATCTCCTTTTTCTATGAATATATTTGCTCTGTGTAGCTGAGGTATTACAAAGTATTGTATCTAGTTCTTTTGTATTTTAAGTTACATATTTCTGCATTTATTAAGCATTCTTCAAAAGACCACTTTTAATGACTGAATGATAGACTTTAACCATTCCTGTACTATTATTTTAGTTGGATTTTTTATTAAGAATTTATGTATTGATAAACTGATATTTTAGAAAAAAACTTAGATTGTTACATTAGGCTAGTAAACCACAAAGTGGATTTTCTGGGGGACCAAAATCTAATAATTTTAAATGATAAAGGGGGGAAATCCAATAGAATTTTTATGGACTTGATGAGGTAGACTTTAATATATATGATAAAACCATGAGAAACCTCACACATTAAACGTCATATACTTTATATAACTTTTCTACAGTCAATGACATTATTAAAAGAGATACAATATACATTGACTTAGGCAAATTGAGGAATTTATTTACAGGACATGAAGTGTAATATGGGTAACAAGGAAGAGTATTGTAAAACAATCAGAAAAAAACACATAAAACTGTAGAAAATGGCAAAGACTATAATCACTTGATAGAAGAAACATAACAAAAGTAAACAAAAATGTTCAACTTCAATGAGTAAGAAAATAAATATTTAAACCAAAAATGTGATTTTAGCAAAAGTAGAAAAAAAAAATGTTTTCACTGAAATAATGATGACCTTAGTGTGATCTTTTGTGGAAGAAACTTGACAGTTTCTAATCAGATATAAAATGTAAAATAGCCCTAAATTCCTATAATATCATGTTTATAAATTACTACATAGAAATACTTGCATAAATATATAAGTATATTTAGCATATAAAGGAATTAGGAAAAAAACTCAAAGTCCATTAACATAGACATTTTAAAGTAAAACATATTACAGCTTTATGTGTTACTTTTAAACCTAATAAGGAAGCTTTGGATTTTTTAGTTATTGCTGTATTCCTCGAGCATGTACATGACTCATGCTCAGATATTTTAAAAATAAGTATTTCCAGAGAGATATTGGCTCTTTACTATAAGTGAAAAAACATTTTGAAGAATAAAATGTATAATTCATTCATTTAAAAAAACAAAACTCCTGCTGACATTGAAATGGAATAATCATGGGAAACAGAGGTGGAGGAGGCTTGAGTAGCAGGGGATAGTAATAAATAGATCAATAAAAACCATACATACATATACAAACTTTTGTGTGTTTTCATAGAAGAACTGGTAATAACTAAAAAGTGACATTAATAGTAGGAACATTCATTTTTACCTCTGTATACTTTTATGCCACTTTTAGGTACATTTTTACTTTTATAACTAATACCTATTTTTAAAGGATAAGATTAAATTTATGAGAAAAATTAATTATGGACGTTTGCCATTTATGATTTTAAAATGAACATGAGGTGAAATTACTGAGTTAAACACAACCACATAATGGGTGGGGATTATTCTTATCCCCTATTCTTCATCTGGCTCATTTCTGTAGAGTAGCTGAAATTCTGCCTCAAGGACAAGTATGAGAAAATGTGCCATTGATCTCCCAAGAGGAGATGGCAGAAGGAACTGTGTGACTCAGCAGGAGAGGCTGGGGAAAAAAGTCTGGACACCTTGTATTCATGTAAAACTGCACAGAATTGGGGGGATGGAGATGGAGCCAGCATAGCATTTCTTGTCAGAGAGAGAAGAAATGAAAGACAGGAAAAGCAGATACTGGGGGGCCATGATTCATTTACACACCAGTTTTTATATCACTGGTTGAGAATCTTTACTTTTATCCCCAAGTTGTAATTTCACTTTTAACAATCAACAGTTTTAATACATACCAGCCTTTGTTGCTAATTTCTTGTGCTTTGTTGTTCACTCTGACTAATCTTGTTTCCTACTGTGATTTTACAACACAATGTAATATAAGAAATGAAAAATCTTTCTTTTCACCTTTTCAAAATTTTCTTCACTTATCTGCCTTTTTTACTACTAATGTATTACTGGTTTTCCTATTCATTTATAAAAATTGTATTCATTAAAATATAACTAATGATATTTATCATTTCTTGAGGCGTTACTATATTAAGACACTATTAAGAACTTTAATTCATTAATTCTTTATCATGAGTTAATCACTAATCATATCACCATTTCACATATTAGAAAAGTAAAGTAAGCTAAAATTAATTGCTCAATGTCACATAACTGATAAGTGAGTCATGTTTAAATTTATGTGTACTTTACACCAAATTCCATTCTCTTTAACAGCTACACAATGATATCATATTTATTGCAAATAACTTTCCTGATTTGTAACTTATTTTCTAATTGTGTCTATATTTTAATGTTCATAATGGCTCATGCCTGTAAGCTTCAGCCTATGAAGTGGCCGGGGCTAGGGATCGCGGTTCAAGTCCTGCCTGGGGCCTGTAGTGAGTCCTAGTTCCAGAAAAATAGCTGTAATCCCAGCTACCTGGGAAGCTGGGGCTGGAGTCCGTGTACCCCAGGCAATGAGAGCCTGCAGTTCCACGGGCAAAAATAGCGAGACCTAGTCTCAAAAAAAATTTTTTTAATAATAATTTTGTTATGTGTATTAATAGTAATATATTATTTCAATATAGTAGACCAAAGTACTGGTTGGCGCTGCACATTAAGCAGCATCTTGCTTACCCTCCAGGTAAGGGCACATTAGCATAGTACTTTTATCAGAATTCAAGATATAAGGAATCACTTATATCTTATGCAGTACTTAATGAGTATTTAAAGAATTTGAGCAGACTTACTGAAATCAATAACATTTCTGCAACTATAAAATAAATCTTGAATTATGAAAGCTATTATTTTAAAGTGAAATTCTTATTTAAGGCCCTTCACAACCAAACAATTCCTATTTTAGAAAAGAGGAAAGGGAATGTTTTAAATTCTAAAAATAGTTTTAGGTTTTCTTTTGGCTCCTAACTTTATGAGAATGCACATGTGTTCTAGTTCTTTCCTCATTCATGAACCTTGCCTTACTCAAAGAAATGAATCAAATGACCACAACTTAAAATACTCAACTTTTAAAAAAATACTTTCACAGATCATTGAGAGTCAGTGACACCTAGAACCTTCTGCACTAGCAGAGATGTCCAGTCTGTCCCATATAGTAACCAATAGGTACCTGTGGCCGCTAAACACTGAAATGTGGCTAGTATAATTGAATTTTAAGTAATAAAATTTGAATGCTCACTTGTGACTGAAACCAACATTATGTGTGTAGAACATCCTTTTGATAGCAGATGAGGAATGTAAGTATTACACTGTTATTAAAAGGAATATACTGGAAATGGTGCTTAAAATATTTTAAAGTCTAAATACACTAATCGTCTTATCCATAATTCTTTCTAATCTTAATTTCTTTGAATATTTGTTCAAATGCAAAGGTGAATATGAATGCCAATCCATAGGATCAATTCCAAATTCATGGGCTTTAACTGGATGTATTAAAACATACCTATTATGGTAGTTATTTAGTAATGCTTCAAATTTTTCTTTTTATCCTTTGGAGAAGTATCCCCCCCAGGTATTTCTTCCTATCAAATGGCTAATTTAAATGTCAGACATTTATTTTTCACTGTTTTAGTAGGGTGTGCTATTTATGTTTAAAAATATTCTTTATATTCCAGTTCTTAAGAATAATTAAGTATACTTAATAGCTTAGATATGTACTATATGAGAAGGCCTTAGGTACAGTCAATGTAAAGACTATTTAATAAAATTTACCACATGTCCCTGCCTGATGAGGGGAATCGCTGTAGCCAAACACTAAAAGTTTCTCTTGAAGATGTTTCATCTATTTCCATCAACTTTGAAAGATTTAGTGCAGTCCCCACTGAATTCTTATTTGAGCAATTCAGTACTCTTGGGAAAACTGTTCAATGAATTTTCTAAATAAAAAATTCAAATAACAACAGAATATTCTTGTTGCTTTTCAAATATTAGATGTCACATTATTGCTTTCATTAACAAAGATTGCCTTCATTTTCATGACTCTCAAGGTACAGTTATCCACTTTAACTTGCATCTACTCTCAGGAATTCTGGTCAGCATTATTTTGGCTAAATTTTGAAATATAGTTAGTGTGTTATAATAATCAAAATATTGAATAATTAAACACATATTTGCAATTTTGACTAATATTATTTTAGGGTGCCAGGTAAACAAGATCATGACCTGGCAGAACTACTAAATTGGTCACTTATCTGTCCAGATGCACAGATACTATGGTAGGCAGAATTTAAGTGTCACCCAATACACCCATCCTCTGATTATCCAGTCAAGTTTGAACCTAAGGACTGCTGTGAAGGGACTTTGCAGATGGAATTATGATATTCAACTACGTTAAAATGTGAAGGTTAAAAAATAAATAAATAAATAATATAAAATATGAAGGTTATCCTAATTATATGCAGGACAGTCCAAAAGTAACCACATGAATGCTTATCAAGAGGATAGGAAGACTGTGGAGTCACTCAGAGAATAGAGTGGAAGGATAGAGAAAGGGATGTGTCAGGAAGGGAGTTCAGAAAGATGTCAATTTCACACCTTTGTTGCCTCTGATATGTAGAGATCCAAGTGTAAAGACAAGCAAGAAAGCTCTTGGATGGGTGGTCTCTCTGAGTGTGGCCCCAGCTAACATCCAACACAAATAGGGACTTCACGCCTACAAATGCAAGCAACTGGATTTAGCTAGTGAACAGCCAGAATGAACAAGGAAGCTGACTTTTCTTGGACTCTCTGATCAAAATCCAGCTAGTGATTTCAATCTTACTAAATCGGGAATAGAGGCTAACAAGCCCAACCACCCAAACTTCTCATCTGCAGAAATGTGAGATAACACATTTGTGTTGTTTTAAGCTGCTGAATTCTGTAATTTGTTACAGCAGCTGTAGAAAACTACTGCAAATACCAAATTAATCATTCATAGATCTGGAGGGATTTTGAGTAAATGCAAGCTTTAATGCATGATTTTATCTGTGATTTAAATTTGATCTCCTGTAAAATGTGTTCATTTTTTTGTTGTAATGGAAGTGTTTTCATGTTTCTTCCTGTTTAGTTCCTTTTACATGTAAATTCAATTTAAATTCATCTGGTAGGGAGGAATAAATTACAGACGAAACTTATAAATTGTTTTGATCCTATTGTTTGACTCATGAATGTACCTTATAAAATCAAGAAGGATTGGAAACCTTGCCATTTGCAACAACATGGGTGGAGTTGGAGGGGATTATGGTAAGACAAATCAGAAGTAGAAAAACAAATATTGGACGATTTCAGTCTTTTGTGGAATATAAAGAAATAAAACAGAGGAACAGACAAAATTAAACCAAAACAAACCCTAAAAGTCTAACTGTAGAATTGAGGCTTCCAGAGGGCAGTGAGGAAGGGTTGAGGAACAAAGGGAGGAAGATACATAATGGACTTTGGTTGGGAATTACTGGGACTTTGGTAGTAGATGTGGTGTGTTAAGACATCTGAAGAGGTGAGAACCTATACCCCTAAAGCATATATGTAAGTCGCCATTACCTCAATACAAAAAAATACAATTTTAAAAATGTTTATTTCAAAGTAAAATGAGTACAGATTAATAGGCATCTACAAAGAAATGTATGGAATGTTCTATGCAAATTTTCACCCCTTCTTCCCCAATTTGACATCCTGCATATTTGACATCAAAATCAAAAAGTAGTTCAGCATCCCATAGGTATAGTAAACTGAGGTCATTGATTAGCACAAGGTTTTAATTAAATGGAAATATGGTTTTTGAATGAAAATAGCATCTTTTGTATTATAAATCATTTTAATCATAATACACATTGAAAATGAAACGTGATTTAGCTCACCGGTTCTTTAGCTCATTGTATCTAGGACATAGATACATTTAAGAAAGGTGTGAAACATGGACATTTTCAGGAAAAAAAAGTCATATATACACACAAAATGTCTATGATTTCACTAACACACTTTTTCTCCATCACCCAAAAAGATTGTACACTTAGCTCAAGTTAAAAATTTCTCATTTGACTAACAATTTAAGGAAAAATGTTTCTTTAAATAAAATTGGAAACACGTTTAAGATTTTTGAAACTAGGCACCATACTTTTTTGACTCTCGCTAGGTTAATACATAGTAGGCATTCAATAAATGCTTCTTGAATGTTTATTTGTGCTCAAAGAACAAAGTTTACAGTGTTAATTGTTCTCTGTGTTTTCCTGTAGGTTATGCTTTCTAATGCAGTGTTAGAAAATCCAGTAAATTCGGAATCAGCATGGATGTTGACTAGAGATAAATCTAAATACAGATTAATAGATCTAAGTCTTTTCAAGCAGCCATCACAATGTAAGAAGAACTTGCTTGTTAGTTGCCAAATAGTAATTATATATGTATACCTCTAAAATTATTTGACAAATAATTTTTATAGGAAAATTTTTTCTGTATGTATTTTCAATAATGTAATCACATTAAGAACTATTGAACTTGTCAAACCGTTATTAAAAATTATCAAAAATCATAAATTTACTCTTTAAATGTTATGAGTATGGATGGTGACACTGATTAGAAAGATATGACACCAAATTTCAGTCTTTTGTTCTGTTCTGTGGTGGATATTTCTCATATTTTACCTGTACTACATTTCTGGAGTTTTCAGTGAGAAATTACAGGCTTCTTCTAAAGTTAGCTTTTATGCTGTTGTTTCTACCCCTATTTCCTCCTAATAAAGTTTGGTTATATTAATATGGCTTAGTAAATGCTCATCACACATGAACTATTAATATTATTTTTCTTTTCTATTACAAATGGCCTTATTTTTCATTTCCTTCTTTGGTTTTTAAATAAAAACCTACCATCTATTCTGCCCATACAATTTATGACAAATCTTAAAACAACCTCAGGTTTTTAGCCAGTGTTTTTTGTTTGTTTTTGTTTTTTTGTAGATGTCTTTCTTGTGGTAGTCATTCCCTTTGGGTCTAACTATTTGTACCTGCCTGCAGTTGGAATTGAAGTTCCTATTTTCTCATTTCCCCCTCATTTTATCTTGGTTGGTTTGCTCCTTCATTTGTTGGAGATACTGTCTAGAAGCTTTCTGGTACATGAAAGCTAAAGTATAACCCTAAATCCCTAAAAGTGTATTTACTCCACAGTCACCTGTTCATAATTTGGTTAAAATTTAGCTTGGAAACCATTTTCTTTTAGAATAGTGAAGACCCTATTACTTTTTTCCTTCTATTGCTGTTCTTGAGAACTCTGATTTCATTCAGATGTCCAGTTCTTCACATGTGATTATTTTCATTCTGAAAGCTTTTCAAATCTTCTCTTTTCCCCTGAGGTCTGAAATGTCTTATTGCTTGGTGTGGTTTTTGTATTTCCCACCATTCCTCATTTATCGTATAGAAAATCTTCTATACTGTTAAATTCTCACACTGTAATCCTTTGGATTTAGAAAATTTTCTTAAATGATTCTTTTATCATTTCTATTCCATTTTCGCTCGTTCTCTTTTAACTATACAAATATTTAGTTAGTTGGGATCTACTAATAGTATCCTATAAATTTTAAAACCTGTTTTCTCCTATAAGTCATCTCTTTATCCTGAAAGAGTCCCAGGAAAGTATCTTTCTGCTTGCAGTGTTTCTATTTGGTTATCTTTCACATATTTACTTTGACTATCCATTCATATCATGGGCACATTAAAAAGTGGAAATTTTAAATATAGACTGGAATTGTCAGTGCATTGTTTTGTTTTCATGGTAGGGTTTTTCAGTGACTACCTAGCTATACCTTTAGTTAAAGTATACGTTTAGTTAAGTATCTCCTGAGATGCATCTTTCAATATGGATTAGTTGATTGATTCCCTGCTTCCACTCCCTTGCTATGTATACTCTTGTTTTGTTTTGTACTTAATGTCTCCCAGCCCTGAGAATCTCCTGCTCACTTTTCCTCTCCTATCTCAGCAGTGGTGGTCATCTGGTTGCACAGGGTGAAGGTATATGTCTCTGGTCTCTTCGCGTACCTCTCACCTTTCAAAAGTACATGGTATCTTCCTGGATTATTTCTCAAATTGCGAAGTGTAAATCTCCCTGCTTTTTCCTAGCTCCTCTATTATGTAGTTAGGTCTCAAATTGCTATGGCCTGCTAAGATAGTTACCACTTGACATCTGCTTCCCATCTTGAAATTTTTTTCCCACTATCTTTCTTTTGTTCTTGAGATTTTATTTTTATTCCTATATTACTATTTTATTGGGGTTCTGGAAAGAATGCACATAAGTTCATCTACTCAATCTTCAAGCTAACCAGAATCCTTTCATTTTTCTTTACAGTGAAAAATGATAATGCTGAGATACCTAACAGTTCAGATAAAATTATCAAGTAAGTTTTTCTTTATACAATTCTATGTCAATATTTGTATTAAAAGTACTATTGACTTAAACTGCTTATAATTTCTATCATAATTGAATTTTCCTTTTTTTAACTTGGAAAGTGGATATCTTTTTCTATTCCAATATCTTTTTTTTTAAGGTTTTCAGGAAGAATGTGGAAAATTCTCCCCAGGTTATTGAATTAAATTGAACATAACTCTATGAACTTGCCTATGCATTTAATTTTTTATTTTTATTGTTGAAAAGGGAAAAATAGTGAGTTGTTAGCAGTATTGATCACAAAAACCCAAGCAGTATGAAAGAAGATAAGGTTCTGGAGTGAAGTGGTTTGAGAGGTAGGGCTGAAGCCATGGTGCACTTTAGAGACAATCTTGTCAACAGAGTCAATTCAGACTTGAACTTCCAGACGAAGTAGAAATCTGTAATTACATTTTTATACTGCATCATTTACTTTCTTGAATATTTCCAGTCACTTTAATTTTAATAGTTCATAACAGAAAACAGTTAACTGCTGTTGAATGCCTGCTTCAGCCCAGGTTGATAAGCCCTCTCTTCAAAGTGAATAAAATTTAGTGACCTAAATGATTTCAGTCTGGGAACCGGTGTTGGAAGATTGTGGGAGGTAAATTTAATCTAGTGAGTAGCTCATTAGGTTGGGATTCAGCAGAAAACATTGCTATCCCTTCAATTTGTCAATGTGGAAAGAAGCATTTGGCACAAAATAGACTGAGGTAGTTCTTGAATATGCATAAACAGTGTTTTATCATTTGCAAAACATGAATGACCCTGGAATATCAAAAAGTTCTTTTTGTTAGTGCTGTAATTATTTGCAGTGCACACTACCAGTGTCTACTAATAAAGCAGACTGGGAGAACTTTTGTGGTGCCAGCTTCAGTAGGTTCTGAACCAAACCAAACATAAGTTAAGCAAAAATCAGTTTGATTTGAAATCCACTTATAGTATCCTATAAATTTTTAAAACCTGTTTTCTCCTATTAGTCATCTCTTTATCCTGAAAGAGTCCC
The DNA here is from genome assembly GCA_004024945.1 of Uropsilus gracilis. Taxonomy (NCBI): domain Eukaryota; kingdom Metazoa; phylum Chordata; class Mammalia; order Eulipotyphla; family Talpidae; genus Uropsilus; species Uropsilus gracilis. Next base: position 80,530 of record PVHY01002661.1, on the reverse strand, counting down.
AGAAAAGTATCTTTCGCTTGCAGTGTTTCTGCTTGGTTATCTTTTATGTATTTACTTGACTATCCATTCATATCATGGATACATGATACATAGTACACTAAAAATGGAAATTTTGAATATAGACTGGACTTGTTGGTGCATTGTTTTGTTTTCATGGTTTCAATTTGTGGAACTCACCTAGCACTAGTCTGTTATCTCTAGAGAAATCTCTAGGAGTCAATTTTGAAGCAATAAAAATATAAACTTCAATGATACTCCATTCTATCAGGCTGCAATTTGTTATCAATGAATTTTTTTTTTGTCTCTGCTACAGTAATCATAGGATAAAGCTAAGTTATATCTAGTTTTTATTTTTAAAATAGAGTAGCCACAATGAGATCTTGCAAAAATTATTTAAAGAGAGAGAGAGATACTGTTCTTGGCATTGTGTCACTTCAGCACCTTGCACTAGAACTTGACTTCATGAGTCAGAAGAACTGACCTGCTTATAGAAATTGATTCCAGAGGCAGAGCCAGGCAATTGGAACCTAGTTTCCAAAAAATATAACAAACTTAATTAATGTTCAGTCAATGAGGTAGAATATAGTCTAGGAAATCAGTTTATATTCAGTAATTGAAGTGACTTAAGCTATGCTTGTCACCTGGAGTGTTTGCACATGTATCTTAGGAGTAATGGGAAAGTACTTACAAGTAATGGGGAAGCTTTGAGAAAACAGCTACTACTTCATGTGCTTAAAAGGCATTGCACAAGTCTATTCTCTGTGTCAGGGAACCATGCCCCACTGTGGAGGATACATGCCTGAATAATATGTGATGCCTGATCTTAAGAAATTTGGGATTGGAAGCTCTCCTCAGAAGAGGAAACAGTGTCAGGGGTATGCTGAGTACCAGTCCCATAGGAATAAGACAGGAATATCTGGTACCAGGGGGTAAATAGCAGAATCTGAACTAATGGGGGAATGCTACGATCAGAGGGAATCATTTTTAAAGTAAGTTATATTGAGCAGAAACTTCTGATACAGCTTTTTTTCCAGGCCTTCTTTTGAGACCCTCACTTTTCCATTAAGTCATCTATTATAGCACCATCTCTGTAATCCAACAGTGTGTTGGTCCATACTTTTTACTGTCAGTTGTTGTACTACATTAATATTTATAATATAAGACTAGATCAAGATGCTGGAGGAGCACAGAAGGAGAAATGTCTTACTAAATCTTGAGCGACAGGGTAGCATTCAGCTTCCAGGAGGAGGTGATGACTGAGATGAGTTCTAAAGGCAGAATAAGAATTCAGCTGCAGGCAATGGGAGAAGGATATCCATAAAGAGGGAATAGCATATTCCTGTCTTGGAGGTATGAGGGACATACTACTTACAGTCTGGCCCAAAGGAAGTTATTTTGACACACAGGACCAAAAGTAAATGAATCACAAGTGTCAAAGGCAACTAAAGTGTCTCATAAGTTAAGATATAAAATCAGAGGGGAAAAGGGAGAAGGTTGCTAAATAATCCAGAGAAGAGGGGAAAATAAGACCTAAAAGGCCAGGATGATAAACATATCCATTTGGGGGGAGGGTAGCTAAGTAGCTACATAATTGAAAAGGATTGATACAAGATATAACTTGAAGTTTATAGACAGAAATTAGCATAATATTTGCATTACATATTAAGAGTGCTGAAACAAGGTAAAACTTTGACATAAGAATTTCACTTCTGGAAATTTATTTAAAGATGTAATTGAACAAGTACATAAATATAGATGACAAGAATGTTCATCATAGAATTGCTTAAAATTAAAAATCAAAAACAGAATGTTCAACAAGATGTATTAATTACATTAATTAAATGTATAATGTCCAAAATATGGCTTTGGACTTGATTCTGCAAACTAAAAGCTATTAACATTAGAAGTAGGTGAAAATAGTGGATTATAGAATATTATATCTGGTATTATCTCACATGCATACACACATATACACACTGACAGGCAGTTTAGACTAAGAACCCGTATTCTATTTACTAGCTCTGACATTAAAACTAGTTAATTAACTTCTCTATATCTCAGTTTCTTTATGTTGTAATGGTAATAATAATAGCAGACAGAATTATTATGACAGAATTATTATGTAGAATTACTATTAAAATAAAAAGGTTTGATACATATAAACTACTTACAAAGGTACCTTTCATATAAATGTTCCCTTTTATTTATTATTATTATTGGACTTCAGTTTCAATTGGTGTTCTCTACATATAATGTTGCTTGCCTTCCTACACCAAATCCTAGAAATTATCTTTCTAATGTTAAAAAAAGAAAAAAAAGGAATACTTAACTATAGGTCAAAACAAGGACCTCAAAAAGGAAATCATAAAATTTCCCAAGAGGCTGAAACCAAAGTGGTACAGTGAAGAAGGAGCCCTCTAATCACGGCTCTATGCTGAAAGGGGAGACAGCATTCCATCGAGGGGTTCTGCACCTCAAAGTGTTAGAAGCTCAGAGAAGATCTGCAGCAACTGACAGAATGATTAATTAGGATATGCCAGCAAGAGCAATGACCTTGTCATCCCCCCATCAGGTGGGTGGAATGGGCATGATCTTTGGTGCTGTGTCAGCACAGAAGGAAGACAGGGAAAGCCAGGCAGGTGACCACATGGAAATGTGAGCATCCAACACTTTTGAGATCTGGAAGAATGATTTAACCTTAGTCAGAAATGACTGAAAACCCTTGGTGAAATAAATTTATAGATGAAGTTATTGAAAGATCAAGATTTGTGAAATTGAAAGAAAAGAGGAGTGAAGGATTGGGAGACTCAAGACAGAGGGACTGCTCCATAAGCCCTAAACTGAACTGGAACATGATGTGTCAAGAATCAGAAAGAAGACCATTGTAGTGTAAATGCATACTAGGGGAAAGAGGAGAGGGAAAGGAGATAAGGTAAGAGAAATAGGTCAAATTACTGAAGATTTTATATACCAGATAAGGAATTTGGATTTTGCTAGCCTTGTAGTGAGTTTTGGGATACAGCTGGATTGTTTTCAAGGATAGACTTAATGAAATTTACACTTTTTAAGGAGTATTTCAATTACTGTTTGTGGGATATTTTGTAAAAGATCTAAGGAGAAAGTGAGAATTAGGTTATTTTAGCACAGCAGGAGAGAGAGACATGGAAGTTTGAGAACATAACTGTGGAAGAGGGAGAAGAGAAAACAAAGTGGATGTATTTCAGGCTTGATTTGATTGGATGTAGGCTTGAGGAATCAAGGATTATAGATATTCAGTTGAGCTGTAAGGGCATTGCTATCATTAATTGGGATGGGGAAATAGGAAAGCAAAATTTTACTAAAACTATCCTGCCCCTTGGCAAAGATTCAGACTTACTGGAACTCTTACATCACTGCACATCTTGCTATACCATTTGACATACCCTCCACCAGTTTGGAATATTGTTTATCCCATCTTTTTAACATCCAACACTCATCTGCCTTATAATCCCCTCCATGGAATGAAAATACACATTCATAAAAAGACTTGTTGGCAAATGTTCATAATATTTATTGGACAGAACCTTGATGAGTAACATTTTGATAGGCATGTAGGGCAAAATAATCTTTGGTGGAACTGCTCACACAGATACAGCAATGACTATTATAGTACACTAAGGGTCCCTGGGAAGCTCCATCGGGTGGACCTTCTGAATGTGCAAATAAATGGTGAAAGGAAAGAACAGAATTGGCCCGAAGATAGAGAACCTGTTTGAAAGCAGTTAACCTTACAGAACTTGATAACTGTGGTTTTCAAGAAGTACAATGATAACCTGGAATAGGAAAAGACTGAAAGGAGACAAAAAAAAAAAATAGGAAGCTGTTCAGAGTTTTCAGGAGAGAAATGATGAAGTGTTTAGCTAAGGTCATTCAGGAGACCAGCTGACACTCAATGCTGGAGAATGCTAATCTCCCTACCTGGACCTTTTATGTTTGATTTCATTAAATGCTCACTACTTCAGAAAGTGTCTAGAAACAGGCATGGAGAATTTAGAAAAGTTGTCTGTAGTCACCCTGCTAATAAGTAGTAGGACCAGTGTGCTTTGAATCTAGCCAGCTAATTCCAAGGCCTGTAGTCTTAGCCATGATGCTACACAACTAAACATTCAGAGAAACTTGAAGATTTAGTCCATTAGGCTTTGGTCATGGCTGAATGTTGCCTCATCATGTTACATTTCCACAATTCTCTTCTTTCCTCCATGATTTTTACTGACTCCTTTTAACTATGAATATTTTCTAAACATTTACTTACTCTTTCGGAGTTTGCTTTCCCTCCTTGCATCATCTGTCAACCTTTCTGTTGGTCTGACCCAAATCTCCTATTTCCAGTCTCAGTTTCAGAATCGCACTCCTACAGGTCATCACCTAAAAGCCACATTTAAAATTAAACTCATATTTTACTTCAGTTTCTCTAGATGCTTTCTATTAATAGCAAAACTAACTGGTCATCTGGGCTTTTGAAGAATATATGACCCTCAAATTCCTCACCTTTCACACCCTATCAAGCAACTAGTCCAGTCAGCTCTTAAGAGTGCCTCAGATCCATCTCCTCCCCATCAGAGTATTTGCTCCCACCCTACTGCTAGCTCTCAGTACCTCCTGCCTACATGACGGTGTGTATTTCCTAATGCTCCACCTGCATTTAATCTCTCATGTAACCTACCCTGCATACTAATAGCAGAAAAAACTCTTGCTCAGACACTGATTTCACAATTGCCTTATTTGAGAACTTCTGACTGCATTCTCTCACTCAATCAGTCAATTTCTAAATAGACTCACACTCATTCTCTACCTAAATCTGAAAGCCCTGCATTGCCCACTTTCACTTATTAGATTAAATTCCAACCTCTCTGAAAGTGGAATGTTCCACTCTAGTCACTATCTTGTTACTATCATCTTTTCCCCAATATTCTCTATTTACACATATACACATACCATGCTTTTCCCATCTGAGCTATGTGAGGCTTACAGGGCCTCTTCCCTTGTTTTTCAGGCTCCTATCTCAGTGACTCTTTCCTTAATGACTTCAAAACAAAATTCTCCTTCCTACAGCCTCCCCCCCCCTGCTTTTGTTTATTGTCAAGGTAGTATCTGTCATTTAGTCTTCAATATCTGTGTTAAATGACATCACCCATTATTATATATACAAAACTATTTTATATACAGTTCAGGTTTGCCTCTTTTTCCCAACAGGGTAGTAAGTGCAGATATCCAGTTTTAATGCACATGCATCTTGCACTGGATGTGGCCTTGTCAACAGTAACTTATCCGAACAATGGTAAAATGGGTCTTTATTTTAAAAGGCAGTTTCCTTTATACAATGGAAAATGCAAACATTCCCAAATATTTCAGACATTCTGCTTTGCATATTTAAAGTATACTAAAGTTGTATCTTTTAGGATAATATTTTTAATTATTCTGAAGGGAAAAAAGAAAACCCCTGAAGGCTAACAGTTTGAAACTGAACAGGACACCGTTGGGAAGGGAGAGGGTCATGGGTCGTCGTCAAACCAACATAAAACAATGAAGACGATTGTGCTTGAAGATGGTGTATTTTTTTTCATGAGACAGTGTGTTGACAGTTTCCTTCCTCTTGGGTCATTGTTGTCTGCTAAATGATCTGTGACAGCAAATTGATCACAAGCTTTTTCATGCAGGAGATATAATGCAGCCTTTCATTTTGTTGCCTCCATTGCCAAATGGCGAAACATTTCATTGGCAAATTAGTGTTAGTTTAGTATATCATTTAGAAGTGGAAAGCACTGAGTGGAGCTCTGGAAGCAATAATAGCAATGATTAATTTATCTTCACTAAGTTTCAGATTTCTATTTAAGTGTGACTGCAAAAGTAATAACATGTTTGAAAAATGTTAGTCTTAAAACTGGGTGTCCATAGTTATCATGTCAATAAATGAATGTATTAACACTTGTAGATGTTGCACCATTAATTTCAAAATTGAGTCAAATATTTACCCTAAGGTACTTACAATTTACTTAAAAATATTAATTGCCTTTTATTCTCACTGAGAAATTGCTTCTTCCTCCAAAGACCTAAGAATTTAAACTGGAAAACAGATATAAGATCTTTTTACACTCAGTGTTTTAGCGTTTTTAAGTCTGTTAATTGGTGCTTTTTTATGAATGAAAAATATCCAAAGAAGTATTTTGTTTATAGAGTGTTGGGTATCTCAGTGTTCAAAAAGTTTGTAGAGAAAAATTTTGAAATGCAGTTGTCTAAGAGAAGTCTTATAGTTTTTATTTAGCATTTTATAGCAATCTTTGCTCCTCGGTTAGTCCATAGTAATATTAGCAAAAGTAAGAAAAAAATGTAGGCAGCAATATTAGAAATGAACTTTTATTCTTTCTAAAAATGACAAGATTCTGTAAAAATTCAATAAATCCCGCAATTTTGTATTGTGTTTCTCTTCATAGTAAAAAAGGAAATAAAGGTGATATTTTACTAAATTTGATGTAAAGATTTAAGAAACTTTTATTTGAGAAAGAAAATGTATAGTAATGATGCTTTAATTTCCTTTTATAATATTAGTCATATATAAGCCAGATATATTAAGGCTATATTTTTTGAAAGATGGTTTGGACAGTTTTTCTTTTTATGATTTTAATGCATTAGTAATTAATATGCTAGATTCATATGTTGGAATTTACAAATCAGTCATCTCATATAATACTATTACCTGAAATAATCCCTCTGATAAAATACTACTCATTGTTGGATTTTAATTTATATTTTCAGATCAGCTGAAAAAAATCTCATACTATGATTACTACAAGTCATGGTGTGAAACAGCCACCTTGAAAGCCACAGGATATCACAGAAATCCATGTGAATTGGTCAAGCCTTACCCTATGTCCTTTCAGTAATATATTAATCTCATAATATAGTATTCTCTTAATTTTCTCAGCTTGTCCTGCTTTCAAAGACAAATTGACAAATATCTGTCACTTGAGGGTGATAAACTTCTCTATTGGTACAATATGGTAATCATTGAACAGCTGTTCATTTATTTCTTTTCTCATCAGCATAAATTTTATTTTTTAAATTTATTTATATATAAATTTCACATCATTGTAATCCCAGAGTTTCAAACCCCCCTCCACCATCTCTCCCCCCCACCCCCGCTCTCTCCCCTGCCCGAAGCTGTGTGCTTCAGTTTGGTGCTTAGCTTGTTTTGACTTTTCTTCATGCCTTTTCAAATGTTCATTTAGATCCTCATTTATATATATAGGGTTAAAAACCAGACTCTTACGAGGTTTGGTTTACTTTTCCCACCCCAGAAAGAAGCCTTTATAGCAGGAAGAAACTTTTATTCCAAACACAATTTTTTTTGAATCCAAAGAATATTGTAAATAGACAGCAAGGAAACGAACCTTAGGCTTCAATTTTATCAGTCTAAGTAAAAATCATTTGTTCCCATTATATATCAAGAACTAGAAAAAAGTTGAACTAGAAAAAATTGAAAGAAGAGTGGGCAACTTTCTCGTTCCACTTATTCCAAGTCTTGAATAAAAGGTTTTCTAGTCTATGCATATTTACTGAAATATGACTTTGCTTTATCTCTCCTGCTAATAGTACAGAATGGTAAATTCTGAATAACTGATGACTTACTAATTCCCAAACTCAGAGATTATATTTTAGTGTTTTATCTTACTTGCACTTGCATCAATTATGCTCTGTAGTTAGAAGATACCATACATTGTTTTTCCCCCCTCCCTTCCTAAGGTTTCCTCTACCTCTTTACTTAGCAAGTTTCTTTATATAGACCTGTATGTCCAGACTCTCAGAGACCTCCTCATTCATACTATAGTTTCCATAATCTGTCAGTAATTCCTAAAACCTTACCTAAAGCTGGGCCCTCTTCAAAATTCTGCACACATATTTACACCTGTATATTGAACCACTCACTTATGAGTAGTCTGGTCATCTCATACTTAAGATGTCCCAAAGTGAATTTTTATGTTTCTCTAAAACCTAGCTTTCCTACTTTTGTTCCCTCCTGATTAGTAGTAGGTCACATTAAGTGCATGTGTATGCCTTATCAAAATCACAGGAATTCCTCGACCTCTTTTCCTACTTAGTAAGCCTTGTTAATTTTTGTTGATTTTGTCTCTTACAACATTGTGGACACTTCCTCTCTACTCCATCCCCAAGGTCACATCTTTCATTTATGGTTCAATCAAATTTCATCCCTTCATTGTGTCATTGTGATAGTTTTATAATTGGTTTCAGTTGAACAAAGGCTAGGAATAAATGAGTACAAGGTTGAACAAAGCCTAACAGATATAAAAAAAAAAAAAGTTAGACCAAAAACTCCTGTTGTTTCAGGATATTGGTTATTAATTATTTGTGATTGCCTCCACCACTGACTCATAGTGATTAAGAACAGTAGTTTGTTTCAGGTGCTTTAATAAGCACAGTATTGGGCAGCAATATCAGTATAAATTATTAGTGTTGATAGCAAACCACATGAATATTTATTTCATTTCAAAATTCGTGGCTCATTGTTACCTCATCAATTCAACAAACTTATGAGTATCTACTATGTGTGAGGCATTGACGGCTCAGGGGGATTCCAGTGGAGATAACCATTAACAGACAGGGTGTCAAGACAGGGGACACACACCAGGGAACAACTGAGTGTCCAACTTGCTCAACCAAAAGGTAGATCACAATAGGATGGTGCTTTATGAATAACATGCAAATATATAGAGGCACTTAGAAACTTCAAACTTCAAGAAAAAAAAATAAGAGTACAAGACAATAAGGAAATTTGGAAATGATTGTCTTCCAATAAAGAAAATTTAAGTGGAAGGAAATAATGAAAAACCACTGACTGTTGCTGCTTCTTCAAAAGAATTTGACACCAAAATGTTTAATTTTGTTTTTGCTTTTATATCTGTCTCTAACCCGGTATGTAATTTATCCCTCTTTGTGAAGGCAATAAGCTGGTAATGTTTATCTCTAACCCAAAAGAATTTCTGAGACTTTGATTCTAGTCCTTGGTAAAAGAGTTCACAGTACCCTACCTCTTCTTCCCCTGGGTATTTGTTATAAGATTATTTTAAGAGCTTTCCTTCAATAATAATTGGTACTTGATTTTTTTAATTAATTATTTTATTGTTTACATATTTATGTGTATATTTATATATCTCTATATGTAGATATATATATTACATCACTGCATTCCCCAGGATTCTCCCTCTACCCCATCACCCATGAACTTTATCTTGATTTTCCCGTGCAGATTGGGTAAGGGAAAGTACTTGATTTTCAAGAATAAAATATGAACCTTATATGTGCTGCTGGCCATTTTGTCTTTGGATAGTTCAGCTGGCTGATATCCAGTACCATCTTTTATAATGGCCCAATCTTCTGGCAATAATAAAAAAGCAACGGATAATAGAATGCTTCTTCAACTAACAGAAACAAAATAGCTTCTAATAACTTTATTTTCTATGGTATATTTTTATACTAGAAAGATTATTAGTGCCACAAATTTATACATAGTTATTTGTGCCATAATAATAGTAGTTCTTCTTTATAATCTGTATTGTTTTCTAATCATCACAACCTTATTTTTCTCTAATTCACCAACTCATACTTATTTAACCCCTCATGTATATCATACTTAGTGGGATATAAGCCCAATGAGCTAGGCATTCTTAATATTCTGTTTTATGAATAAGAAAATCAAAACTAAGAGAATCTGAATAATTAATTTTTATAAGTAATTTATTTATAAATTATTCCCTCCCTGGCCACTCCAGCTGGTTCCCCCCTCCTGTTGTGTACTTTCATTTGGTTGTCCATATATTAGTGAAATCATTTGGTTTCTGTCTTTTTTTTTAACTTGTTTCTGCTAATATGATTTCTTCTAGCTATATCTATGTTATCATAAATTCATCAAAGTTATCATTTTTAATTGAGAAATATTCCGTTTTGTATATATACATATCACACCTTTTTCATCCATTCATCTGTTTTGGAATATTGGGGTTGTTTCTATATCCTTGCAATTATAAACTGTGCTGCAATAAACATCTGAGCACAGATGTGCCTTTGTACCCACACTGGTCTCCTTTGGGTAGATTCCCAGAAGAGCGATTGCTGGGTCAAATGGTAGTTCGATTTTCATTAGTTTAAGGCTCCTCCACACTGCTTTCCATAGTGGCTGGACCAGTTTACATTCCTACCAGCAGTGTAAGAGTGTTCCTTTCTCTCCACAACCACGCCAGCACTTGTTGCCCATTTTTTTGATGTGGGCCATTCTTACTGGTGTAAGGTGGTATCTCAATGTGGTTTTGATTTGCATTTCCCTGAGTGCTAGTGACATTGAGCATTTTTTCATGTGCCTGTTGGCCATTTGTACTTTCTCTTTGGAAAAGTGTCTTTTTAGTTCTTCTCCCCATTTTTTGATTGGGTTTCTTGTTTTGTTTTTGCTAAGTTGTGTAAGTTCTTTGTGGATCTTCATTATTAACCCCTTATCACTCTTGTGGAAGGCAAAATTTTTTTCCCATTAGGTTGGGCTTCTTTTTGTTTTTTTTCTGTTGTCTCTTTTGCTGTACAGAAGCTTTTTAGTTTGATGTAGTCCCATCTGTTTATGTTTTCCTTCATTTCTTTGCCATCTGCAGATGTGTCCAGAAAGGGATCTCTGAATTGTAATTCATGGAGGGTTTTGCCCAAGGTTTCCTCTATGTATGTTATGGTTTCAGGTCTGACATCTTAAGTAATTAACTTAATATCACATAAGTAAGAGGCAATGTTATATATTGATAAATACGTAATTATGGAACCAGATTACCAAGGTTTATACATGAGCACAAGTATATCTTTAACTTCTGCATCAACTTCCCTTTAAGCCAAAACAGAGAGGTGCTCTACTTTTCTACTTCTACAGTACAGTAAAAAGATTTTATTAAGCAGAGTTCTAAGGAGTGCAAGCATGTTTTTTCCCTCAGAGTCACAATACAACTTTTTGTTTGTACTAAACCTACTTAGAATAGGGTTAATTTTACTTTGACATGACTTTCTTTTTTAGTTCCTTTAACAAAACAGCTTTGTTTTATTTGTGAAATCATTCATTCATTGTGTAATACTGGCATCCCAACTCCAAGCACTTAGAAAAAGTAGAACAAATCATATCATTTTCAACTACTCTATCTGCTTCTGCATGTGGCTGAAATAATCGTGAGCTTTTTGAGTGCCAGAACATTTCCCCAAATACATAATTTTGAAGTTATAGGTCAAATTGTCATGTGGGTAGTGACCCTGTCAGAATAAAACTCTCACACTTTATGCCATCTGGTGGTTGATTAGAATACATTTAGATAAGATCATATTTTCTTTTTTTTAAATTTTGGAGTTGATCAGCTAAAAATGACTAAATAAAAAATGTTAAATATATTCCATTATAACTGTGTAGAGTTAACAAAAATCTAAAGAATGGTGGAGTAAATTTCTTTTCAGATAATTATTGAAAATCCAATTCATCAAGATATATGAGATATATACTATTGAATACATATATGAATATATGTATTCTTGAATTCTTAGAATTCAAGTAGAAAATGTTTGGGGAAATACGCAGGTGAGTAATTGTCTATATGTATATGTAGTATAAACTATTATGCATTTCTTGCTTTTTTATATTTGAAAATATTTTCCTTGCACTGAAATTTTCTATTAAATAAACAGAAAATGACATTAAGACTCTCTCATCTGTTTAGTGTTAAGGGAAAAGAACTCTCTTCCGCTTCAATCCCTCCTCGTACTGTCTTCCCATCCCCTCATCAATCAAGACCTGATTCTTAAAGTCACACTAAGTTCTTTTTTGTCACTATTATTTGGGGACACCAGATCTCTCCACCACTTTGTGCCTTCAGCCTGGGATTGCTTTCCCAGGGGGTTCTTTGCTGGTGGTCTAAAGTTAGAATTTGGTCTGAGTTAAAAGGTGGAATGTGGACTGCTTAAGCACAGGGACGCTGGAGCCAGACAGTTAACATGTGATTCTGCCGCTGTGTCCATGAGCTGCTTACCTAACTTCCTTGTGGCTTGGTTTCCTTATGATAGATTACAGTGACAGTTGTACTTAACTCACAATATTTTCAAGATTAAATAATACATGGAGATACCTCAAACATAAAACTTTGCAATTGGGGTTTAATTGATATAACATATAGTAAGTACTCATAAAACTTGCTCTTATTCCTGTTTTTCTATGTGGCTTTAGAATAATTCTCAGACAGAAAATATTTCTTTAGAGGTTGTGGGGTGAAAGAGCATAGGCGTTAGAGTCAGACAGATACCGGAGAAATTCTTACCCACTCTGAGTTTACTTCCTTATCTTTAAAAGGAAATAACATTGTCTGTCTTGTAAAGTTGTTTTGCTTTCAAGTTCTAAAAGGAAATCACACAGGTGAAATATATAGTCAGCATTAACATTCAATGAAAGGGTTTGAGAAGAGGGGGAGACAAAATCCATGTTTCCTGACTTTTCAGAAATAAAATGTTTCTGCTAAAAACGTGTGAAAGTTAAACATTTTCTCAAGTTAGAAGACAGAAAACAGCACTTCTGGTGCCCATGTTCATTCTAATCCACTAGGCCCATGCTCTTTCTTTCTTCCCTACTTCATCACAACAGTCTCTTCTGCCTGGCCAGGCTTGAAAAAAAACATCTCTTTATGAGATGGGTCCTGATGTCTTTAGGCTTCCATGTCCCCTGTCCTTTCCTCTAAAGCACTCCGTACCTATCTCCATCAGCGCCTGCACTGTGGAAATTCCAGGCATGACCAGGCCAGCACCACCATTGGAGCCTGTTTTCTCTGTGCTTAGTATGGCACCTGGCATCTAGTGGTCACTCAATGTGTCTGTTGAATGATGCATACTTGCCCTGTTCTTTCACTTAATAGTAGGATTAAATGTGAATGCAGTTAATATTAGGAAAAACAAGATGTAGATGCTGAGTTCTATTAAGGCCCATTCTAATGTAGAGATTGTGGTTCTATTTTGGGAATCCTAAGGGTATAATCATAGAACAGTGACTAAAAACTGAAAATATAAATGAGTGTCATGAATATTTTATGCAATTCTTAGATTTAGCACATGTTTTTAGTTAGTATTAATAGAAACCTATTGTCATTATAAGTAGCTCATAAATATTCATGAAAAGACCATTTGGTTTGGTGTTCATTTCTAAGGGCTTTCTTTCCTATTGCTTTTCTTGTCTTTTGACTATTCATGCAAATGTTTTACTTCTATGAAGACATGGAAAGACTATTACTGTAGAATCTAATCAGAAGTTTTTATTTATTTTCCTTGGAAAAATAATGAAAGATAGAAAATCAGAAAGCAAAACATGCTGCTCTTTTGAATGTTCTTATGGATATACAAGACTATTTCTATATCAAACTCTATAGTTAATGACTGCTTATGAACAACTGGAAAGATCTATTCCAGTAATCTAAGTTTTGACAACCAGAAAGTTATCTAAATGAATCATTAATTCTAAAGAAACTTTATATTCTGTGTGATTCTAAATAAGAATATCACTCTTATTTACTCACGGGAACATAATGTTATAAAACATTCGCAGTATGCTGAGCATTCTTCCTTCATTTTCCAGCATAATACTGGCCACTTCTTGTAGTGGACATTTATGCCTCTAAGTATACAACTTATACAAGGCATAAGGCATAAGTATGCCTCTAAGGATACAACTCATAGTGTAATCCAGAGTAATATTCATCAGCCTCCTTTGAAGCCACAACAAATCACCTACACCACAAGTCAAAGCACTTTTCTTGTTATACAAACAGCTTCAAGACAAGATCCATTACTTTCCCTTTCAAGGGCATCTGCACAGCTAAAACTCTTGCAGGAATTCTGGGAAAGTGGTGGTAAATATAATCTCCAATTTACTAATTAAACAGGATTAACTTGCTCAAAGTTATTGATAAACACATAATTGTATTTAAAAGCTAAAACTAAATTATTTTCTACTTGACTCTTAAAAACTTAAATTTTTCAGGTAAATGTAAAAATATTACCAAACCAATTGCACACACAAATCAAACACAGACCTTTCTCTATAAAATTAATGCACTCTATAAAAAAAAGTGTAAAACTATCTTTTAATTTAGGTATAACTGGCATAACATGAGTTTTAGGGGTACAACATAATGATTAAATATTTGTATATATTCCACAAAATTATAACCATAATAAGTCTAGCTAACATTCTTCACTTTACATAATTACAAAAATTGTTTTTCTTATCATGAGAACTTTTTAAAAATTTGCTCTCTTGGGAGTCTTCAAATATGTAATGCAATAATATTAACTATAATCACATCCCAAATTCATCCCCATATGTGATTTATTTTATAGCTGGAAATTTGTACCTTTTAAACACCTTCACCCATTTTGCCCACCCCACCCCCTACTCAATCTACCACTATCTATTCTCTGTATCTATGAACTGGGTTTTAATGATTTTTTTTCATTTGCTTTAGATTCCCTATATATCTGAGATTAGACAATATTTATCTTTTTCTGTCTGACATGTTTCATTTAGCATAATGCCCTTAAGATCTAGCCATGTTGTCATAAATGGCAAGATTTTCTCCTTTTATGGCTCAATAATACTCTGTGTGTATGTGTGTGTGGACCACATTTTCTTCATCTGTTCACCCACCAATGAACCCTTAGTTTGTTTCCATATAGTGGATACTGTTGATAATGCTGCAGTTATCATGCAGTTAACTATGCAGTTAACATAGAGGTGCATATGTCTTTTCAAGTTAGTTTTTTCTTTCTTTTTTTTTTTTTCAGATAAGTATTCAGAAGTGGAATTGCTAGATTTTTTTTTTGAGGAATCACCACATTGTTTTCTATAATATAGTAAAAATTTAAACTCCCATCAGCTGTGCTCAAGGGTTCCTTTTTTTCCACGTCCTCACCAACACTTTTTATTTCTTGTATTTTTTGTAATAGATATTCTGACAGGTATGAAGTGATAGTTATTTTGATAAGCATTTCTCTGGTTATTAGTGATGTTGTATATCTTTTCATATACTTGTTGGCCATGTATGTGTCTTCGGGAAATTTCTTTTCAGATCCTCTACCTATTCTTAATGTGGAT
The DNA here is from genome assembly GCA_004024945.1 of Uropsilus gracilis. Taxonomy (NCBI): domain Eukaryota; kingdom Metazoa; phylum Chordata; class Mammalia; order Eulipotyphla; family Talpidae; genus Uropsilus; species Uropsilus gracilis. The sequence goes on along the minus strand of PVHY01002661.1, from coordinate 65,334 downwards.
TTCTTACATTTAATTGTATAAGTTTTTTTTTAATACAATTTTATTTTATTTTGTTCTTTAGGTTACAACCCCTGTGTTATTATTTTTTTCCCCTCCCTCCTCCCTCTGGTGCCCCTTCCATTCTCTCAAACCCCGTTCTTTGTTGTTTATTAGCTGTGCTGAGTCCATTAGTCTCTTTCTTATGTTAGTGTCTTTTCTCTGGGTGAGGGACTGCGTTGTTGGGTCCAGGCGAACCTTGCTGTTAGATTTTCAGTCTTAAGTTTGTGTTGGGTGGCCAGGTTATATTCATTTGTGATCTGTCCATGTTTTCTTGCTTCAGGCTGTCCTCTCCAATCCAATCCCATCTTCATTGCTTTGCTGCTTTTCCTTATGGCTCTGATGTTGGACTTAGGGGGTCTTGCCCCCAGACAGTGTTGGTCAAGAAGTTTCTCTGTGAGTTCAGGCTTCTGTGAGTGGCCTTTGAAGATCATCTCCTCTGCTTCAGTTTGCAGTTTTGATGTGGGGGCCATTATCCCCTCTTTGGTCAGCCTCTCCTCTCCTGTAATGAGGGGAGGGTGTGTGGCTCTCCTTGAATATATCTCCAAAATGAAGACCCGGGTCTTGGCCCGGTGAGCGCAGAAGTGCGCATGGTGACATCGTGTCTCTATGGTTGTTTTTCTGGTCTTGCATGCACTGGTTCACTTGGTTGTCCATCTGCTCTGTCCAGCTCAGGCCTGTGAGCTGGACTTTTGCCTGGTCCCTCACCCGTTCTATGTTGGGGTTGGCGTTGTGCATATTCTGATTCCTCTGAAGTTTAGCTGGAGTAAGACGTAAGAGAGAGATGGAAGGGGCCCTCCCCCACCCCTTGTCCACGTGCTGGAAGCTCCCAGTGCCGGGGATGGCCAACCGGACCCCTGCGCGCCCTTCCATGCCCCTGGCTTCCAGGGGCTGGGGGCTACCAGGCACTGCCCAGGCCGGCTGTAAGTGGCTGCCTGTCAGCAGCCACTTACTGGTGGGTGGGGCCTCCTCTCCCCACCCCATCCCCCCTCCTGGGGGACTCACCCGAGAGGCCTGACCCCCCTCGCTCCCCGCTGGCAAGGGAGCTCCAGGAGCCTGGACCCGGGCGGCAGGCAGACGCCTATCTGCCTGCTGGCAGGCAGGGCCCAGGTCCCTGCCCTATTCCCGCGCGGAAGTGCTGTATGAGTTCTTATGTATATTTTTCAGCAGTAAATAATATATATAATCTGAAAATTATGTCTTTTGAGGTAAAATAGATTTACATCATTGGGAGCTTAGAGTTAAACCTCTATAAATGTATGCTTTCATGCTATGCCCACCAAAAGTGCACTAATAATTTTCCAACACTGCATTTTAGACATTAACCACTTATCATATATGGTTTCTAACTATTTTTTACCATTGATTTTACTGCCTTTTCCTTTGGCTCATGATTTCCTTTGGTGTGCAAAAGTCTTTTAGTTTAATATAGTTCTACTTTTTAAATTTTATGCTTGTTGCTTTTGGGATTATATTCAAAATGTAAATTGACAAGACTGATGTGAAGGAGCTTGCTGTTATAATATTTCTAGGATTCAAGTCTTATATTCAAATTTTTAATCCTTTTAATTTTTGTGTTTGATGTAAAATAGTGGTTCAGCTTCATTCTCTTGCTGTTCAGGTTTCCCAATACTATTTGTTAGAGTCCCTTCCCTTGTATAGTCTTGGCTCCCTTGCTGTAAAATAATTGACCATATACGTAGATTTATTTCTTGGCTCTCTAGTCTGCTCTGTTGATCCTGTGTCTGTTTTTACACCAATATCATACTGTTTTCATTAACATTGCTTTGTAGTCTTGTTTGAAATCAGGGAATGTGATGCCTACAGTGTTGTTCTTTTCCAGGATTGCTTTTACCAATTGTGTTCTTTTGTGGTTCAAGGTCTTTTTATAATTCCAAAACTTTGCTATATTTATGAAATATACTCAGTACTTGGCTATACCGTCATTTAAATTAAGAACTTAGTATATATTATTTCTAAGTTCCTCTGGTGTTTCACTTTATGAGTAATGTATTTTAACTCACAATATGTGATTTTCTTTTAGCATATGTTTGATTCCCTTTTCTCCAGTTATATAGAAGACATTCATATTGAGTACATTGGTTTAATATGTTTATGTTATTCTTCAGGGTTATTGAATTTAAACATTGCTATTATAAGTTTACATAATGAGATACCTAAGTGCCTTTTTAAGGATTGCAAGCTTTTATTTTTTTTTTACTCAAATATTAAGCCTTGAGTGCCATCTCGTGGTTAAAGAGAGAATTAGCACAGAAATACCCCATTTGAAAAAAAAAAATGATCATGGTAGAAATATATAGACAAAGGGAAATGTCTTTTTATTCTTAATTCTGCTAACAATTTTATATCCTATGTTTGCATGTTTTTAGAGACAGAGTTCAGTATATCAGGCAACATTCAAATAGCTCTAATCATCATTTTTAGTTTTAATATCTTGTCACATTTGACCATACTAATTTTCATTCATTCAACAGCTTTTTACTGTGTGTGACTTTTAGCTTTTAGCTTTTTACTAATATGTGACTTTTAGTTTGTAACAAAACTAAAGCACATCTTTTTTAAAAAAAGCTATAGCCAACTTACATATAGTATAAGATTTTTGCACCAGGCAACATCTATTTCACAAATTCCTTGCAATATTTTATTAGAGGTTTTATTTTTATTTATCATTACATCAGTACTGTTATATCATCACTTTCATATTCACTCATTTTTGCCTCTTCTCCATGAGGTCAGGAACTTAAGCTTTCCTGTTCTTTCTGTGTCATTAAGCTCTTCAGCAGTGCCTAGCACAATATATGTCTTTACCTAGTAATTGTCAAATGACTGAACTTTCCTATAGGATTGTGTAAGTAAGGTACACTTGTAGGATAGAAGCATTTCTATGGCAACTTCACTTTCCTTAATAGGTAAGATTTTTACCAAAAGTCTTCTTGTCCTTGAAAAGTTTAGTGAACCCAAAATAAATTTTTGTAAATATTGCTATTTCCTTATACAAACTCTACCTCTAAGAACAGGCTATATTAATTTGATCTGGGTTCATCAGTATCTCTGACCCTGTGGTTATTTTTTCCCCAGAATAGGTCATGAAATTTTCTGATATAATTGTTTCTTTCTGTGGTGGATTGAATAGTGTTCTCCCAAAATTCATGTGCACTAGAACCTCAAAATATAACCATATTTTGAAATAAGATATTTGCAGATATAATTAGTTGAGAGGATTGTGTTGGAGTCAAGTGGACCCTAAATCCAATGACTGTTGTCCTTTTGAGGAGAGAACATATATACACAGGGAAGAAGGTCTTGTGATGACAGAGGTAGAAATTGGAGAGATGCAGCAATAAGCCAGGGAACCCAAGGACCACTGAGAGTCAGCAGAACCCAGAGAAAGGATTCTTTCCTGGAACATCCAGAAGGAGCTTGACCATGGCTACACCTTAATTCTAGTTCTAGCTTCCAGGACAGTGAGGGAATAAATTTCTATTAAGTCACCATATATGTGGTAATTTATTATGGTGATCCTCAGATATGAACTTGCCTTGCCATGCCAAATACTGTTCTTATACCATATGTTTATTTTTCTAATTATTCTGTTGGAAAAGACATATTGAAATAATTTTATTACCACTTTACTATCAAACTCAGAGTAGCATCATTTTCAAAGTCCATTGTTCTGTTTTGTCTGTCTCACCTGATATATTTGCCCTATTTTTCTCTAACGTAATGTTGCAATTCCCAAATTTCATTTGGAAAATTGCATAATATCTTCTTTTTCTTACCGTAGGTGTCCTGTTTTCTTGGCTTGGATTACTAGAGAAAATAATAGGTTTTACAAAAGCCAGTATTCAACTGAAAGGAAACATCATTTTCCAATTTGTTCCATCTGTTTTACTTTACTTTTAAAACTAAAATATTGGTCATAATAGTAAATGTAAACGATTTTTTTTCAATTCAGTAAGTTTAGATAGTGAAACCTTATCTTAAGTCTTTTAAGTTTCTTTCAACTCTTCCTGTATCACAGTAAATTAGAAATTTCTTTACTGATGTAAATATCTTACATAAGAGTTGGGGGTTTGAAAAACTTTCCCATTAAAACTTATTATCTTTTAGTAAATATGCAATTTGAATTTAAGGTTAAGTTTCAAAATTAATAAAACTAAAAAATGCTACATAAACTGACCCCTAAAACTCATTATAGTTTCAAAGATATGCACAGTATGGCTAGTAGAAAGGAATAATGCTAGTGGAGTTGTTTCTAGTGCTCTTTTTAAAAAAATTAATGTTTTTCAAGGAAACATTCAGGGAAGGTTGATGGTGGGTCTTGAACAAGAAGAGAGAGACAGTAACATAATGGAAATCAGCTAGTATACAGAAGAAGCCAAGACATTTGTGGTTAATAGGATTTGAGTTTAGATACCACATCTGTGTAATTATGAGAAAAATCACTTAATCTCTGTGCTTCCATTTCTTTTTTTCCACCAGTGTTGGGTACACAGAAGATGACTGGTTAATATTTATTTCTAATATCCTGTCTTATCTTGCAGGACTCTTGTAACTAAATGACTCCATGTATGTCAAAACTCTGTGTGAAATACAAAGTACTATCAAGTACTAGTCACTGCTTTTCCATCACCTGTTCTGTAAACACAACAACAGTTACATTGCAGGCACAGACACTAACATTTATTTGCTGATTTTTTAGGACCCTGCTCCCATATCTCTAACTTTCATTTTCCCAACTCAGTCTCTAGTAATTTTTGTGTCACATTCAGATGTCCTCTTAATCATCAGCCCCAGTCTTCTCCAACCAACTCTACCTTCTTCCAGATTTCAGTGCATATAGAACTGTTGCCTTCTCCAGTCTCCCTCTATATCTCCTCCTCTATGAATTCTCAACTCTGCCATCTCTGCATCCAGCAAGCCCACTCTCTTTACCAGTGGAAGAGATCATTTAATTTAGTCAACACTTACAGCAATTTCTGTTCATGTTTTGTCTGACTGCCTTTTGTAGCTCAAATCTACTTGGTTTTGTTTTTATTTTTACCAAGTCCAAAATTCTTTGTTTCCCATTTCCTTTAGAATTAAGTAGGTAATATCTGCTTTTCCAGGTCTCCACCATAGCCTTCACTTTCACAATGTAGGTCTGCTTGAGTCTGTAAGAATGCTTTTTCCTGTCATAAACCCCTCATTGTTTTATTACTTGTAGTGACATTTTTTACCTATCTGAACTTACATGCATACAGCAGTGAATTTAAATAAACCATGTGGTAATAATTAGAGTCCACACATCAGAATGAAGTAAGATTAAAAATATTATAAGATGCAAAATTTTGATTTATTGACATATAAAGGCTTAAAATTCTCCTTTGTGATTCTATTTCTGTGGTATTTATTGTAACTCCTCTTTCATTTTTTATTCCTTTTTGTCTTTTTTCCCCACAGTGAGCTGAGGTTAAGGTTTCTTTATCTTTTAAAAAAATCAGTCCTTGCTTTCATTGATTTTTGTATATTTTTTCAATTTGATTTTACTTGGTTCTGTTCTAAGTTTAATTATTGACTTTCTTCTACTTTTTGATTCTTTTATTTTTTTCTATTACCTTTATTTGAAAGATTAGATTGTTTATTTGTAGTGATCTTGTTTTTTCATGCTGACCATGCTGCTATAAACTTCTCTCTTAGTATAACTTTTGCTGCATCCTTTAACCTTGGAGAGCTTGTATTTTCAACTCTGTTTGTCTGCAAATATTCTCCTTATTTTTCCCTTAATGTCTTCATTGACAGTTATTCAGACTGTTGTTCAGTCTCCGCATATGTAAGATTTCCCCCCTGAAAACAAGGCAGAAACTAGAAGGCAAATAGTGAAGGTAAGTGACTCACAACGTTCATTCTATCTCAACAACTGGTGTTTGCCAGTTGTGCTAATGCCATTTCCCTTGCCAGTGACTAGTTCAGGAATGGGTTTGACGTAATTGCTCCCTGGAAGAAATATAATGAGCGCTTCAGGGAATGGTTTTTGTACTTTTAAAAATATGAGTGTAGAAAGAAGACCCATTTTGCCTCTGAGTGTTGCCAAACCTGATGTGAGGGCTAGAATGGTCACTGCTTTCTTGCTGTGACTCTGAAGATGAAATTAATACCAAAGATGTCAAAGCAGACAAGTAGAAAGAACTTTAATGAGTCCACTATGCCATTCAATCCTGCCCTACCTCTGACTTTCCTCTTATGTAAGATATCCTACTGCTTGCACTAGTTTGAAGTGGGTTCTGTATTTCTCATAACAAAATTCATCCTTACAAATTCAGAAAGGCCCAAATATGGTTAGAATAAACTGAAGTAGTCCATCATTGTTGTGTTCATAGAAAGTAAAAGTAGAAGCTTTCCTCAAGAGAAAGACAGAATTTATTTATTTGTTTGTTTGTTTTTGACTTATTTATATATAAATTTCACATCATTGTAATCCCAGGGATTCACCCCCCAACCCTCCCCACCACTACCCCTTTTTCCCCCCTGCCTGAAGTTGTGTGCTTCAGTTTGGTGCTTAGCTTGTTTTGACTTTTCCTCATGGCTTTTGTCTATTTTTTCCCTATATCCCATGTATTAGTGAAACCATTTGGTTTCTGTAGAGAAAGACAGGATTTAATTTTAAATTAATGAAAGTGAGAGCATGATTTTAAAACACAAAGTTAAAAACTCAACATTGGGCACCCAGAGTTCACATAGGATAGTGGCAGCTTTTGAGCTCAAATCTCCCTACAAATCCTTGTGGAGACCAAGAGAAAAAATCACTCATGATTCTTGTCTACAGCATAAAAAGAAGGCAATGACTATTACAAGGTTCATTGGATGTGTTCCTAGAAAAATAAATGTGAATTTGTCCTGAAACCTATACTGGGCAATGAATTGGTTGGCAACCATGCAGAAGGGAGGAGAGTATGATGGGATTATAGAGGTAATAACATAAATAGCACTGACAGGGTTCCTAGAAAGCAAGTTCTCCACATTGGTGGAAAATATTGAGAAATACAGATGCTATATCTATATTCTTCTTTGTAAATGTAATCATTTTAATGTTCTTAGAGAAAGCTGAAACTTCTTTGTGGGACTTAATGAGGATTTCCTAACCTGACCTCAGCCTAACTAGCCATCTTTACTGAACTCTCTGTGCACTAACTTAATGATTTAGAATTCTATATATCTGGAATCAACTCTTGTTCTTAACTGGATGTCTTGGATGAGTTACTGCAGGTCAATTCATCTTGATTTCTTTTCTCTTTCATATTTTTATTTTTCTTATTTATATATAAGTTTTACAACATTGTAATCCCACCCCCTCTACCCTTCCCTCCATCCCCCCCTTTCCCTCCTGCTCAAAGTTGTGCGCTTCAGTTTGGTGCTTAGCTTGTTTTGACTTTTCCTCAAGGCTTTTGTTTGTTTTTTCACTATATCCCATATACTAGTGAAACCATTTGGTTTCTGTCTTTTTGTTTTGACTTGTTTCTGCTAGTATGATTTCTTCTAAGTACATCCATGTTGTTATAAAATAGTTGAATTTGTCATTTTTAATTGATGGGTAATATTCCATTGTATATATGTACCACATTTTTTTTTATCCAGGCATCTGTTTTGGGGTATTTAGGTTGCTTCCATGTCCTTGCAATTATAAATTGTGCTGCAGTAAACATCTGAGCACAGGTGTCCCTTTGTACCTACATTGAGGTCTCTTTTGGGTAGATTCCCAAGAAAGCAATTGCTAGGTCAAATGGTAGTTCCATTTTCATTAACTTGAGGGTCCTCCACACAGCTTTCCATAGTGGTTGGACTAGTTTACATTCCCACCAGCAGTGTAGTGGAGTTCCTTTCTCTCCACATCCTTGCCAGCAATTCTTGTTGCCCATTCTTTGGATGTGGGCCATTCTTACTGGTGTAAAGTGGTATCTCATTGTGGTTTTGATTTGCATTCCCCTTATTGCTAATGATGTTGAGCAGTTTTTCATGTGCCTGTTGGCCATCTGTATTTCCTCTTTGGAGAAGTGTCTTTTTAGTTTTTCTTGCCAATTTTTAATTGGGCTTTTTGTTTTGCTTTTGTGTAGTTGTGTGAGTTCCTTGTGGATCTTCATTATTAAACCCTTGCCACTCATGTGGAAAGCAAAAATTTTTCCCATTCAGTTGGGCATCTTTTCATTTTTTCTGATGTCTCTTTTGCTGTACAGAAGATTTTTAGTTTGATGTAGTCCCATCTGTTTATGTTTTCCTTCATTTCTTTGCCATCTGTAGATGTTTCCAGAAAGGGATTTCTGAATTGTAATTCATGGAGTGTTTTGCCCAAGTTTTCCTCTATCTATGCTATGGTTTCAGGTCTGACCTCTAAGTCTCTTATCCATTTTGAGCTGATTTTTGTACATGGGCTAATGGAGTTGTCTTGGCCCATTTTTTTGCATGTCTAAGTCCAATTTTCCCAGCACCATTTATTGAAGAGGCCATCTTTGTTCCAAGGTAAGTTTTTTACTCCTTTGTCAAAAATTAGTTGACTGTATATGTGTGGTTTTATTTCAGGGCACTCAATTTGTTCCATTGGTCTGACTGTCTGTTTTTGTACCAATATCATGCTGTTTTAATTATTATGGCTTTGTAGTATAGTTTGAAGTTTGGAATTGTAATACCTCCATTTTCTTTTTTTTCTGGTCAGAAGGATTTTTGATATATTAGGTCTTTTGTTATTCCATATGAATTTCAGTATTTTTTGTTCTATCTCTTTAAAAAATGTCACTGGGATTTTTATAGGGATTGCATTGAATCTGTAGATTGCCTTTGGTAGGATGGCCATTTTGATAATATTAATTCTTCCAATCCATGAACAGGGAATGTCTTTCCATTTCCTTATGTCTTCTTCTATCTCTTTTAGGAGCGTTCTAAAATTTTCTTTGTATAATTCTTTCACGTTTTTTGTTAAATTCCCAGGTATTAAATTCCCAGGTATTTAATTTTTTTTGTGTGTGGTGGTAAATGGGATGGTTTTTCTGATTTCTTCTTCTTCTATTTGTCTTTTTGCATATAGGAAAGCCACTGACTTCTGTGTGTTGATTTTGTATCCAGCTACCATACTGAACTGGTTTATTATTTCAAGCAATCTTTCTGTGGATTTTTTTGGGTTTTCTATATAGAGAATCACATCATCAGCATATAATGATAGCTTCAATTCCTCTTTACCTATTTGTATCCCTTTTATGTGTTTATCTTGCCTTATTGCCCTAGCTAGAACTTCCAGTACAATGTTAAAGAGTAATGGGGAGAGTGGGCATCCTTGCCTGGTTCCAGATCTCAACTTGAATGACTTTAGTTTTTCCCCATTTAGGATGATATTTGCCATAGGTTTGTCATAGATGGCTTTTATTATGTTGAGGTAAGTTCCTTTAATCCCTATTTTTTCAAGGGTTTTTATCAAGAATGGATGCTGGATTTTGTCAAATGCTTTCTCTGCATCTGTTGATATTATCATGTGGTTTTTGTGTTTCTCTTTGTTGATGTGGTATATTATGTTAATTGATTTCTGGATGTTAAACCATCCTTGTGCCCCTGGGATAAATCCCACTTGGTCATGGTGAATGATGCTTTTTATGCAATGTTGAATTCGGTTTGCCAGGATTTTGTTTAAGATTTTTGCATCTGTGTTCATTAAGGAAACTGGTCTATAGTTTTCTTTCTTGGAGCTGTCCTTATTTGGTTTTGGTATGAGCGTGATGCTTGCTTCATAGAATGTTTTTGGCAGTTTTCCTTCTTTCTCGATTTTTTGGAAAAGCTTTAGTAGTGCAGGTATTATTTCATCTTTGAATGTCTGGTAGAATTCATTTGTAAAGCCATCTGGTCCTGGGCTCTTGTTTTTAGGTAGCGTTTTGATGACAGCTTCAATTTCACTGCTTGTGATTGGTTTATTTAAGTTGTTTATATCTTCTTTGTTTAATTTTGGGGAGTTGTGTCTTTCTAAGAATCTATCCATTGCATCCAGGTTGTTGAATTTATTTCCATATAGTTGTTCATAGTAATTTCATTATCCTTTGGATTTCTTTTGTATCTGTTGTAGTTTCTCCTCTCTCATTTGTGATCCTGCTTATTTGAATTTTCTCTCTTCTTTCCTTTGTGAGCTTTGCAAGGGGCTTATCAATTTTATTTATTTTTTCAAAGAACCAGCTTTTGGTTATGTTAATCTTCTGGATAGTCTTTTTGGCTTCTAGGTTATTTATTTCTTTTTTTATTTTTGTTATTTCTTGTCTTCTGCTGGATTTTTGGATTATTTGTTGCTCTTTTTCTAATTTTCCAAGTTGGTAGATTAGGTTGTTTTTTTGGTTATTTTCTTGGTTTTTGATATGGGCCTGTATTGCTATGAACCTTCCTCTTAGATATGCTTTTGCTGCATCCCAGACATTTTGGAATGCTGTGTCTTCTTTGTCGTTTGTTTCAAAGTAAGAGTTAATTTCTTCTTTAATTTCTTCAGTTACCCATTCTTCCTTTAGAAGCATGTTGTTCAGTCTCCAAGTGCTAGGTGTTCTTCTTGCTTTCTTTTCATTGCTGATTTCTAGTTTGATAGCCTTATGGTCTGATAAAAAAGTTGGTATTATTTTAATCTTTGTGTATTTATTCATGTTTGCCTTGTGGCCTAGTATGTGGTCAATTTTAGAGAATGAGCCATGTGCACTTGAGAAAAAGGTATATTCTTTTCCTTGTTGATGTGGCTTCTTGTAGATGTCTATTAGGTCCATTTTGTCTAGGTCTTCTTTTAAAGCTTTTGTGTCCTTGTATAGTTTTGGTTTTTTGATCTGTCCTTTGTTGATAGTGAGGTGTTGAAGTCTCCAACTACATATGTGTTTTCATCTATATTTGTTTTCAGTTCTCTTAGTAGCTGTCTTATGAATCTTGGTGCACCCTCATTTGGTGAGTATATGTTGATAATTGTTAAGTCATTTTGGTTGGTTGACTCTTGAACTATTATGTAGTGACCTTCTTTATCCTTTGTTACTTTTTTAATTTTGAAATCTGCTTTGTCTGCTATAAGGAAGGCTACTCCTATCTTTTTGGGATGCCGTTTGCTTGTAAAATTGTTTTCCATCCTTTTACCTACAATCTGTGCTTGTCTTTGGGATCAGATGTGTTTCTTGGAGGCAGCAGAATGTTGGGTTCTATCCTTTAATCCAGTCTGTAACTCTGTGTCTTTTGATTGATGAGTTTAGCCCATTCACATTTAGAGTAATTATTGATGTTTGAGAGTCTAGCAATGGGTTCCTGGTGGTCATTTGGGGTTCTGTTTTAGTTTGTTCTTTCTTTTCTTTTTATTGTTCATTCTTTTTATTCTTCTGTAGGTTTTGATCTTAGGGCTTCTTTCAGAAGTTCTTGGAGAGGGGGTTTGGTGGTAGCAAATTTCTGTAAGCTTTGTTTGTCTGAGAAGGTTCTGGGTTTTCCTTCATAAAGAAAAGACAGGTTGGCTGGGTAGAGTACTCTTGGTTGGCACTTTTTGTCTTGGAGTGTTTTGAAGATGTGACGCCATTCTCTCCTTGCTTGAAGTGTGTCTTCTGAGAAATCTGAGGTCAGCCTGATCGGTTTTCCTTTGTAGGTTATCTGTTTCCTCTCTCTTGTTATTCTCATAATTTTTTCTTTATATTTGGCTTTTGTAAGTTTTACTATGATGTGTCTTGCTGTGTTTCTTCTTTCATTAAAGTAGTTTGGTGTCCTTTTTGCTTCCTGTATGTCTATTTTCATTTCTTTCTTTTGGTTTGGGAAATCTTCCTCCATTATTTCCTTGAAGAGCCTTTCAGGTCCTATGTCTTTCTCTTCAATTTCTGGTATTCCAATTACTCATATTTATTTTCTTTAGGGTATCTGACAGATCTCTGATTTTTTTCTTCTGTTTTCTTACTCTGCTTTTCTTTCTCTTTCTCTTTCTTCATTCTCTCTACTTCGTATCCTCTAGAGTGCTGATTCTTTCTTCTATTTCTTCTAATCTGCTTTCTTGGATCTTCCCTGCATTTTTTAGTTCTTCTATTGCTCCTCTTATGCATTGCATCCACTGCACCTTCTTATTTAGGGTTTCAATTTCATTTTTCTGTATGTTAATGATATTGCTCATTTTGCTGCATTCTTTTTTATACTTTTCTACTTCTCTTAATTCGTTGAAAGCTTCTACGCTTTTGCTTTCCCTTTTTCCCCCCCTTCCTTGGCCTCTTTGAGTGCTTTTATCGCATTGATTCTGAATTCTTTGTCTGACATATGAAGCATTTCTTCCTTGTCATCCATGTTGGTTTCTATAAATTTTTTATCCTTTGGTGGTGAGTTATTTTTCTTAGGGCTTGCTTTAGTATTTATATTCTTCCTCCTTCCTGTGTTTTCCTTTTGAATTTGCTCTACATATTGAGTGACTACTGCTCTAGTGTTAGGCATGTTGAAGCCTATCTTGTTGTGGTTAACTCTGCCTATGTGCTTTTGGTAGTGAGTGTCCTTGTTTTCTAAGTTTGCGCCAGTGCTGTGTAATGGTGCCAGCGCTTTTGGGCTTCGGGGTGGGAGCTGGTAGGCTTCAGGTTGCCCCTCCCACCTAGACTCAGACCGCAGAAAAACTCAGTCCATGCCTAACCTGAACCCATTCAGTTGCAAATTGCAGTGCAACCCTTTCTCCTAGGACCATTTCCATGACAGCCAGGAGGAACTTCTGGCTGCTCTCAGTAAGGTAGCCTCACCTGGCTTGTGTGAACTCCTCCCCCAGCTGCTGGTGGGATGGCGGCTCCTCTCAGTGGAGTTGAGGTTCCCTGGGCAGATGGCACTTAGTCCACGTGAGCCTCAGCCTGCACACTGGGCTTCGGGGTGGGAGCTGGTAGGCTTCAGGTTGCCCCTCCCACCTGGGAGACTCAGACCGCCCATCTTGATTTCTTCATCTGTAAAATAAGAATAATAATACCTGCCCATCTTGAAGATTGTGTCTGTTACATAAGAGTCAAGTAATACACATGTAGACTGCTTAACAGCACAACCAGCACAGTTTAAATGATCATGTCAATTGAGTTTACCTCTCAAGTCCTCATACATCTTTGTGACTTAGTATGTACTGTGCCCTCACTCTAAAGTGCTCCTAAAGATTTCTTTATCTATCACTTTATCAAACTGCTCCTCCTCTTTCAAAGTCCAAGTCTGTTTTCACTTACACGTGGTGATTCTGTCCTCTGTTGCTTCTCTCTTATATGTAAACTAGCACTTAGCATAAACTTAATCTGTCTTAATTGAATCAACAAAAAGATTGAACAAATTGGAAAGAATGATTTTTAACAAAAAATGTTAATTGCACAATGTAAAATTTGGAAACTTTTAAAAGATTGATCATAAGTGCTGTGCTATAAATCACTTCTCATTTTATCATTTTCCTTTTAAATTTCTTTAAAATTTTTAAAAGATGTCTTTTAAGATATCTGTTTTCTGTACTTCCCATTCTAGTTCAAACTGCTCCTCATTCACCAAATTAAACAGAAATTGTCACAAAACTTTATGAAGGAAATGAGGATTGGAAGAGTGAAGAATCAGCAGGTTTTGATAAATCATGGGAAGAAGAAGTGGATGATCTGGTTTCCTGGACCAGTACTCTTGATACAAATAGTTTATAAGATTGAACTTACTGCTCTAAGCTTTTGTTATGTGTTATCTGTTGCAAACCCAACCACAGTTCAACCCCATGGAACAACTGAATGACTGAAAACTTGGATCCCACTTTTTCTTTTTCTGAGTTGGCCTCATCCCCTCATTCTTAATACAAATTAGAAATATAAATACAAATCAGTGAATATGTTATTTTCAATTTTTCAAACTCTGTTGTTGGAAACTAAGTTATCCAAGCTAGGGGTATTCATTGTGCTATTCAATCAACGATATTGTCAGCCAGCTGGAGACAAGCTGCAGGCAGCACCTGGATCAGGAAGAGGCAGGGATAGGGCACTAGTACTTAGGTGCTTCAGATGCTGAACATTTACCCAAGGTGGAGGCTGGGGGTATAGGTCTATACATTTATCTACATCTGCCTGGGTGAATGTCTTATTCTCTCCATCGAAAGCCTGAGATGTTACCAGTCCACTAATATTCCTCTGCTGTTTTTTCCTAGAGTACACCCTCTGCTTTCTTTTCATCCTTAAGCAACCATTCTCTCATAGCGCATATCTTTTTTTATCTTTTTCCATCTTTTTGTTGCATACCCTGAAAATATATTTGAGTCTCTCCTAAAGTCTCTCCATCTTTGACCCTGTATTTCTCTTTTCCTCAACACTACACCACTCATGTTTTCTCAGTCATTTATTATAGTGGTCTATCATTTGTTCTCTTGATTTCTTTCATTCACTTCCTATTCACATCCACTGTACAACAGAATCTGTCTTTTGTTTATATCACTTGATTAAAATTCACTAATATCGCAAGTCTATATTGCCAAAACTCAACAGATACCATATCTTATCTGGGACTCTAGGATTTATTTGTTATTATTAACCACTTGTCTCTCACTTTGTCTCTTTTTTTAATATTTCCTTGCTTTTGGAAAGACAGCCTCTGTTGTATGTACACAGATGTCTGGGCACCTTGCTAGCTAACAAGCTATTTCCAAGTGGTTAAGACAGTAAAGTCCCTACTGAATGTAATACCTGACATATTTGCTATCTTCCACAACCAGAATCACAAAATGCAGACAGTTACACAGATTTCCTCCTGCTCTTGCCAGTGCCAAAGTATGGCCAAAGTATTCCTGATTCCCACCCAACTTCATCATAATTAGAGTTCTTTTATATCCAATGTAAATAGCCCACCCCTTATATCAGTGAAACTATAGAGTGAAGTAGAAAAAAGCATTTTGTTGATGGTTGCCATGTTATAACTTTTAAATACGCAAATATAGTCACCATGCTGCACAATTCACCCCCATGATTTAGGTACTTTTTAACTGGAAGTTAGTACCTTTTTCACCTGTTTTACCTGCTCCCATCTCTAATAACCACCAATCTGTTTTCTGCATCTGTGATATTATAAGGTGTTTGTCTTTCTCTGTCTGGCATATTTCATAGCAAAACACCCTCAGGCTTCACCCATGTTGTCACAGATGGCAACATTGTGTTCTTTTTATGACCATTCTTTTTATAGTATCTCATTTTTTTATATATACCACGTTTTCATTGTCTATTCCTCCATGATGAGCACGTAGGCTGTTTTCATGTTGTCCCTATTCTAAATAACACTACAGTGAACATAGAAGTCGCATTATCTTTTCAAGTTAGTGTTTTCATTTTCTCTGGATAAAGAAATACCTTGTTCAAAGAAATGATAGTTTTTAATTTTTTGAGAAACTTTTTTACTTCCGTAGTGGTTACAACAACAGTGTACATCCTTGCCAACACTTGTTATTTCTTGTCTTTTTGATGTCATTCTATTTTTTAATAATTCATTTTACTAAAGTAACATTGATTTACAACACTATATGTGCCCATTCTAATAATGTGAGGTGAAAATTCATTGTGATTTTTAATTTACATTTCCCAGTTATTAGTTCAATTTTTCAAGTATCTTGTGATCCTTTGTATGTCTTCTTAGAAAAAATATCTATCCAGTTCTCATACCTATCTTTAAATTATTTATGGCTATTTTTATGACTTCTTTATATATATTAGATATCAACCCCCTTATCAAATATATCCTTTTCTTCTTGAGTGATTTGATAGCTTGTATCTATCAAATAATCCCAATTCTAAGGGGAAATCCCATAACTAAGAAGTCTAATTTGGGGCATAAAGTAATTTATAATAATCCTTTACTCTGTTTTAATATTGATAAAATCTATAGTTATGTCCCTTATACCATCTCTTTTTTCATGATTTATCTGACTAGAGGTTTATCATTTTGTTGATATTTTTGAAGACAATATTTGGTTTAATTTATGTTTCTATTGATTTCTGCTTTCTGTGTCACTGGTTGACAAAATACTGTTAATAATTTCTTGTCTTTTCCTTACTTTGGATTAAATTTACTCTTTTATACAGTAAATTTCTTAAGTTGGAAGCTGAGGTCATAGATTTGAGACTTTCCTTCTTTTCTAAGATGTTCTCTCTAAGGAATGTTTCGGTAACTTCACACTGAAATTTAAGTGTTATTTTCATCTTTGTTCAAATAATTCTAATGTAATTTTTGATTTTTCTTTGATTCAAGTTTTTATGACTATTTGGACAACTTTCAGAAGTCTTTCTACTGTAGATTTCAACATGTTAAAAATAACAGACTATTTTAATATTTTTAAATATATTGATATTTATTTAATGGCTTGTGGTATGAGCTGACAAATGTTCTGATTGTGTACTTTTATAAGATGTGCTATTGAATGTAAAGTTTTGTAAGTATTAGTTAGGTCAGTTGGTTGATTTTACTATTTAGATATTCTCTATCTTCGCTGACTGCTTTTGTCCTTTTTCTATCACTTATTGAGAGATGTTGAACATTCTGACTATAACTGTGGATTAATTGATTTCCTCCATCAGGTCTATCAGTTTTTGCTTCATGTATTTTGAAACTTTGTTATTATGTTTGTAAACATTTAGAGCTTTTATGTTCTCTTGATAATGGGTCCACTTATCATTATGAAATGGTCTTCTCTGTTCTTGCTTTTTCTGACAAGCATATAGTCACTCCAGTTTTCTTTTGATTAATTCTAAACGGTATATCTTTATTCTTTACTTTAATATATTTATTATAATAGTACCTATCCCTAGGATATTAAAAATTAACAATTATTTAGAGCAGAGAACATATGAATATTCGGTGTATGTTAACTGTCATGTCTAATTGCTTTGTCTCCTTACTATCTTAAAAGCAATGGAAACATTTCCTAAAATATCATATTTTCATACTCCAACTTTCGTTATTTTCATACATTCTATTTTTAGATGCAAATGGAAAAAAAGTACTAAAACTACATGATAGTGAAAATGGAATTAAGTTTTTTTAATTTATTTGAGAATATTTCCTACTATTTAATTGAAGAGTAGTAGCATACAATAGCAGTTAAGAGCTCAGATTATGGAGCCAGGATGCCTGAATCTGCCACATGCTTATTAGCCAAATCACCCTAGGGAAGTTCCTTAATCCTCCCCCCCCCAGGTTTCCTCCTCAGTCTGGTGAATAATAATGAAATAAGCTTCTTATGGTTGTTATGACCTAATGTATCAATACCTGAATATTGTGTAAAGTGGTTAGAACAGTGCCTCACCCTTACATGCTATGCATATCAGATAAAATCGTGCCTGATCCATAGTAACTGCTGATATGGTTGATAAAGAACAAATTGTACTTCCTTTCAGTAATTATTACAATGAAAGAAATGCAGAATACCTAAATGAAAACCCATAAACCTGCAGTTTTACTAAGTACCCCCAGGTGATTCTGATGAAAATTATCAATGAATAATACTTCCAAGGAAAAAATATAATTCTAAGATTCATTTTAAATATGATTAACATGGCAGAACAAGTGGTGTCTTTGGGGAATGATATGTCACACTGTGTGATGAAGCCCTAAGACCAAGTATATTGGTTAATTTGGAGAGGGATGTCAGATTTAAAGTTGAGATCCTATGTGAGCATGAGTTCTAAGCCCCCTTGTAATAGGCCCAGAAGAAAAGAAAGGCCTGGGAAATTTCATTTTTAAAATAGCTGTAATGATTTTTGGATTACTGTCATTATAATCTCAGAGATATTTTGTTCAATTCACTTTCCTGTTTAGACTTCACTTTTCCTCCAGATGGCACCAGTTAGCTGCTATTTTGTGCGCTCAAGTCGAGGTGTGCTGAAATGTTTCCTAAAAGCCTGGTGGCCAGTCTTGTTATGCCTTTAAGGGCTTGCACAGCACATGAACATTTTGTAAGAGCAGGAACAGACCTTTGTTTCCCCCAGGAACATGTTTACTTTGTATAAAGAAAGGTTTACCAAGAAGAAAATAATCCAGAGCTTACATGGTTTTCACATTGACGAAGTCATAGAACCAACCCAAGGACCTCACAAACCCCACCACCACCACCCCCTTTGAGGATGAGAATGAATACAAGAGAAGCAGGAAAATGCAGATTTTTTGTTTAAGGACTTCCAGATGTCAGTGGATCCACTGAAAGCTGCTTCACCTCCTACCTGAGGGAAGGAGAAAATTCCCTAGGGACTTGTAGGGAGCCAGCAGGCCCCAGAGCTTGTCCTTCCCCTAGAATGCCTTTGCCTCCTTGCTCCTCACAAACAGATCATGGATGTCCCCAAAGAGTAAATATCCAGAGTTGTGGTGTTCAGGAGGGATCCTTGAACACTCTATCCTGGGCATCTCTGTTTATTAACAATATATATAAGGATACCAGGAATTTAATTGGGATGTGTATGTTTTTGTTCTTTTTTTTTAATTTTCCCTTTGGAGACACAAAATTAAATTTAAGCCCAGAGAATGAGAGCTAAATCTTACCTAAATATTTAATTCCAGGAGGAATATTCAATATTAACCGCCCAAGAGGGAGTTCTTTTTGACTAGTCTGATTCCCAAATGTGAAAACATAAGCCCTCTTGATTTGGGATTTTCATCATAAAAGATGGATAACAGCTGACTCTCATTTCTGAACAATGTCACTTAATAGATCTGAAGAACCAAATTTGAAGTATTCCAAACTTTACTATCAGAACTAACCATTTTACTTTTTGTAATGGCCTAGCTATCCAGCCCCTCTTCCTACTCTGCATCTTACCATTAAGTTCTAGAGACCAGAATAGAATCCAAATGAAAAGTGATCACTCTAACAACCAAGTATAATTTTATTTACAAGTTGAATTCTGTTTCAGTAAATAGAATACAACATATAATTTGATCTCCTGAGGCATTTTCCAAGTCTTAACAACAAGCTCATGTTAACAGTGCTCTATGGTAGTGAAAAATGTTTTCCATAGAGGAGACAGTCATACATAATAGATGTGTTCACAAGTTTCTGTCCATTTAGAAGTCAAATTACATAATTAAGAAATTGTTCTCGTTAAGTTTATATATAATAATTTATATGTCTAAATATGTCTCAATCTGTCTCATCACAGACTGGACTGTTAATAACAATATTTAATGTTAAGAATGTTCAAATTTTAATTCTGAATTCTCATATTATATGACTATTAGAAATAAATTTTTCTCCACAAAATACCTAATAGAGGATTAAATAAATCTCACAAAATTTCCGAGTTAAGAAGTTGCTGGCACTGGTCCGCTTAGTTATACAATGATGTCATCAAACACCACAATTTTTCTTTATTTCTACCCTACAGTGTTCAGAATGCTTGCATTTGTCTTCATGCCTTTTATTTCAGAATTATAATATAGCTGCTATAGCCCCAGTTTCACCTCTATGAGGAAGAAGGAAGAAATGGGAAGGGGAGTGATGCTGGCTGCTACTTCTGTTCCCAGAGCCAAGGGTAACCTCAAGATGATTCAGTGTCTTCAGTGCCAGAACCCAAAGCTGTTAGCAAATATAAAGTCATTTTGATTAATTATATGTTTACCAATACATTCTTATTTTTTCGTTTAATGACGATTCAACTGACAGTTCTCAATGTTCATTTTTAAATTAAGAATCAATGAGGGAGAAAGTGGGTAAAAGATAATTATAACTTATGCTTTATATTTTTCATATCTTTGTGCTATAAAAAATGTCCAGTTTGCTTTGAAGTAAATAGAAGAAAGGGAATTGAGACCACAGGCATTTCAGGCTTCGACATCTTGGATAGGTGACCAAATACTGAGTGACTAAATACTGGAACTTTCAACATTATCTGTGAAAACCAACAGATCTGAGAAGAGGTCTACTACAAGGTTGTCCTTAAAGTAACTTCTCAGTCATCAAGTAGCTTAAATTTAATTGAGAGACGATTAGACCCATACTGAATTCAGAAGTTGTAGGTTTCAATGGAGCCTGTTAACTTCTCCTAAACTAGAATGTCCTTAGACCATAGCATACCAGAGCACAGGCAACAGCAGTCAGTGATGGTTAGGCCTAATGTACGCCAGGGAGACTTAATGTAAACAACTAGTGTACACTGCAGGTCTAGGAGCCAAGAGGTTGAGGACTCTGAGAGAAGGTACTTTGTCATGGAAAGCAATTAATCTAATAATCTAAGAGTAGTATAGCACAATATCCTCGAGTTAGGGAGTTGGTGGGGAGTAGGATACAGCATTCGAGAGTTGGATATATTAAGAAAAACTCTGGGGAAAAAATAGAACTGATTATACCCTATGAAAAAGAGTACTCTGAGGTGTAGAAATTC
The DNA here is from genome assembly GCA_004024945.1 of Uropsilus gracilis. Taxonomy (NCBI): domain Eukaryota; kingdom Metazoa; phylum Chordata; class Mammalia; order Eulipotyphla; family Talpidae; genus Uropsilus; species Uropsilus gracilis. The sequence goes on along the minus strand of PVHY01002661.1, from coordinate 44,947 downwards.
AGTCCCTTATGCCTTGGGCAACTCTATTAATTCCATACTGATAAAATAAGTTCAGTGCCATTGTCCCTCATTAAAATATCTGATATGTACAAAGAACCAGAGAAGCACAAGATTTTCTTTTTAATCTGACTTGAGATAGAGCATATCAATGTGGCTAGAAATTAAGAGATTTTTAGCAAGGAAAATCTGAAGAAAGTTCAGGTTCTCAAGATAGTGAAATGGAAGTAAGTTTGCTTTAATGTTCAAAGAAGTAAACTCAAGGAGCTTGCTTCCTTGTTTGGTCACAGCATCTAAACGCTCCTGTCTCACCCTGGAAAAAAATAAACACACAGTTACTGTTGAATTAAAATTTTTGGAAATGTAAAAGTAGTCTGAACTTCATCAGGAAACTTGGGAAATATAGAGTCAAATAGACATAGTCTTCCAAATTCAATTTGTCTTCTACTTTAAAAAGATGTGGTAAATATATATATATAGATATAGATATATAATATATAGATATATGTATGTACATACGTAAGTATGTATGTATGCATAACTGTCCTCTAAAACACCAGCTCATGTTTTTGTTTTTGTTTAGTTTTGTTTTTTTGAAACTTCTGTTAGTTTGGTTTGCTACAAGAACAAATCTTAAGTACAATCCTTCTATGGACTAGTATTATCCATCTCCATTGCATCCTAATATTTACAAGGGTATGGTAGTTTATTCACAAAAGGAAGTGATCAAATCTTGTATCAATTGGTGTTTGCTGTGTTACAACCTTAAAACTCTGTGACTGAAAACAACCACTTATTTAGCTCACTTGTCTTTATTTCAGCAAGTTAGATGGAGCTTGGCTTCTCAACTCTGGTGGCAGTGGGACTCACCCATGTATCAGCAGTCAGCAACTAACTTACCTAAGGTCTGTGTGATCTAGAGGGATCCAACTGGGATAGCTTGTCTTTGTTCTTTCTGGTCTTTCATCCTTTCACTGACTAACACAGACTCGTTCACTTGGCAGCTGGACAGGTTTCCTGAGAGAAACTGAAAGTATTCAAGGTCTCAAGAGACCTGGGTTCACACCTGGCCCACCAGTACTCCCACCAAATTCTCTTGGCCAAAATGGATCACAAATTCATCCTGAACTTGAGAGGACTCATTTACTCCATCTCTTAATGGAAACAGCTGTAAAGCTATAGTGCATAGGTGTGACTAGGAGGAGTTAAAAATTGTAGTCATTTTGCAGTTTACCACAAGAGCATAGGTGAATCAATACAGAATTTTCTCTACTACTGCTGGAAAATAAAGAATCTTCTTTTGTTCATTCATGTGCCAGTCATTGTACTAGGTAATAGGCATAGTTCAGGAGATACTCTAATATAATCATGCAATGCCATGTGAATAATGAAAGGACAGGTCTGTACTAAGTAAGTGGAAGCAACTTGCCCCTAGTTTTATGCCAAGAACCAGTTATTTCCTTCTTTGACTAGAAAGTAAAGCAGTTCCAAGTTATAATGTAAATAGATTTTTCTAGATTCAAAATAACCAAATCTGTAGATTTACCTTTTCTTTATATTCCATAAAGACTTGGATATTGTCTGTTCATCATTCCATCCCTTCAGCTGTGCCTTATATGTTAGACATTGAAGTTAAGTATTTGACTATTGACTTAAAGTCCCTTACTCTATGGACAGAAACCCCCCAAATGGGTATCAGTGGTGTTACTGAGTGGGAACAAAATTGTTCTTGGTGTTTTCATTAGTGCCCAGAGGTTATCTCTGTTCATTTTTGTTGCTCATTTAAACTTTTCCTTTGCTGTTATTTAATAAGACCAAATGTAGCAATGTGGAAGTTGCCCATTCAGTGCAGATATCACTATTCCCACCTATGGTGAAAAATGGGATGGGATTACGGTGAGATTATAGAGTTGGTCCCAAACAGTTTTGGTGTTTGAATCAATGTTTTGCAAATAAAGCAGAATATGGAAGTTGTTGCACAAAACGGCAGGGAGAACCGACTCTCCAATTTTATTCTTTGGAGATGAAAAGTCTAAATCTTACTTACCCAATATTGACTAATAGCAATGATTTTGCAGGAAAAGAAAGACAGAGTTGTGTACAAACTAGCAAAAAGCCAGTGGAGAAGAGTGGGACCTTTTACTCATTCACTTGTTTACTAATTCACTCATTAATTCATCTATTATGATAGGTATTAGTATGTATTTACTTATTTGAACCATGATGTGTCCAAATATTTGTTCAAAGATTATTGTGAAGGTTTTGATGGGAACTTTTGTATAGGATTAATGTTTAAATTGGCTAAATAACACATTACTCTTCGTATTATCTCTCTTCTCTTGCTACACATGCGCATACACACACACACACTTCCTACTATTTTGGTCAACAAACATTTATTAGGTACTGGGGGTACCTAATAAACCCTTACCCTCACAGAACTTTAAAAGGTAGTTTAAATGAATAAATGGAAGTGGTATGACAGGTGCAATTCAAACTGGGTTGGTTGTTACAGGAACCCATAAGTAAGACTTTAGGACTGAGGGCACAGGAAAGACTTCACCGTGGAGCTGACAGCTGAACCTTTGGAAATAAGTGGAGTTAACCAAGAGAATTATGGGAGACTGCATGAGGGAATTTGATCAGTGATTGTGAACTAAAGCAGTGTCCAAACCAGTGGGTCAGCTGATGTGGATAGCCCAAACTGAGGAGGGAGGAGATAACAATAGCAATCCTGTCAGTTATTGGGCATTATGAACTCACCTAAAGTCACTACTCACTAGGTAGTTTCTTTTCCATCATAGATTGACGTTTCTTAGGTTTGGAGACTAAAGAACTCTGCTAAAATGCAAACCTCAGACCCCATAAAGGTCTGTGAACATTTTATTTTGCTAGGAAAGAGTGACAAGTGGATCAGAGAGATAAATTAAAATTGAGGTTGGGAACTACACGAGGTTGGAATCTATTAATGGCACTCTCCTGAAAATCTGGCATTAAATAAGGGAGCAGGAAACCATAATTGGTGCTGCAGGAAGAACTACATGGAAATCCTTTTTTGTGTGATAACTGCCTCTCCAGCTACTGCAGCGCCCCCATCTGGTCTGAACCAGGCTGGAAGATCACATCTGCCTGACTGCCTTCTAGCAGGGCAGGTCTGGCAGACTGCCAGCTTAACAGTCTGAGCATTTGAGGAGGCCTGATTTTAATAAATTTCTATTTCCAGTAGAAAACCGGTTTTTTCAGTGGCTTTGTAACTCAACCATTCTTGATCACATCAAAACTAAACCTGGCAGCCAGCTTGGCAGCTTGTGTGCAAATTGTGTACAATGGCAGATTGTTTAGCCTTCATGGCAATCCAAAGCAACTTAAGAAAGTGGGAGGAAAAGAAAAGAAAAGAAGAAAGTGAAAAAAGAGATTAAATCCAACCCTCATATATAATTACATAGTACAGTAAACTCCCAATCCTTGGTAAGGTAAATACAAAATCAATCTTTCTGTCTCTCTGCCTCTTTCTCATCGACTACAGAACAGAATGCTAAGTTGAAATCGTTTATCCCTGTCTTTTTCTTCTTTACCAACTCATCTCACATACAAGGAGAGTTGGAATAGAAAAAAATCAAAGCCTAAGGGAAAATAGCTCGTTTAAAGTATTTTAGATAAAGAAAGAGAAATAGGATGCAGTCTGAGAGGGCAAATGAAAAGATGGGGGGAAAAAGTGAGTTAACAATATCAAACTATTAAGAGTATCAGGTTAATATGAATGTGAAGTTTGAAATTATATAAGTCAAATGATCAGATAGTATCCTTTTTCACTTATATGTTCTCAGAAAAATGTTATGCAATGAGTTATGTTTCAGGCCTTTTTTTTTTTTTTTCTGCCTCATCAATTATTTGTCCTGTTCTACATCCTTCTGGGGTTACAAGCACATCAATTCAGAGTGTTCTATTAGGGGCCCTACACTTCAGTGCTGTACAGACCATTCCTTCTGCCATCTATCAAAGCTAGCTAGACCCATGTTCTGTTCTCATGGTCATCTTCTGAGCGAGCTAAATAAACTAGTGAGTGTTTACAGGTGTTGTTATGCCCCTCTTTTGCTTTTACTTTGTTCTAAAGGTGGGAATATATATAGTTGTCATATTAAAAATTCTAAGCACTTGGATCTGCTGTGGAAATGTTTTCTGGAAGAGTGGTCCTGATGTGTCTGATCAGTCATATTATAGGGAGATCCATGATTCATTATGTAAAATTGTTCTTGTTGGGTATATATATATATATATATATCATTATATATATATATATATAATATATATATATCATATATATATATATATATCATTACCAAGGGTTTATTGGCACCCAGGGCATATTTCAAGTCTGATGCAGTGCTTATATCAATGGTCTGAATAAATCAAAACATGCTTATTGAAAACCTGTGTAGGATTCCAATAAGGGTAGGTTTTGAAATAACTCACCATGTGTTCCCATAATAGAGCCATAAATAAGCAGGCAAATGAAAAGTCACAAGTAAATTAAACACGGCAGGATCAAAAGTTAGTTTGATCAGAAATGGAACATGAGTGAGAGAATGTTACTCCATTCTCTTTTAATTCAACTAAACAATTCCCTATGGGACACCATTATGTCTTTGCATTTTGAAGGATTCAAATTTATAGGAAAAAGATGCTTGCCATCAATATTTTAGTCTCCATGATGGAAGTAACAAGTTGTGAATCACTGTGCATATACATGCAGCATTTAGAAATGAGTTCTTAGCTAAGACATAGATGAAAAAGGGAAATTAAGAATCATCTAAAAAACTTTTGAAAACATGCTCTAGATTTCATAAACCAGAATCTCAAATACCAGTGGAAATGAAAATGGCATTGTTTGAATTAAAAAGTTTTCCAGCAGATTGTCCCCTGATCGTTGAGTTAGATCAGTACTTTCCAGCATTACGCGGGCATGAGAATCATCTGGGGAGCTGATTAAACTATAGTTTCCCTGACTCTCTCACCTCCAGCATTGTCGACTTGGCAGGCCCAGCACAGAACATGGAAATATGTCTTTAACAACTTCTCTAAGTGATTTAAATAAATGGGTAAGCTTGGAGAATGTCGTTTTAGGTAATATTTATTTTACAAAATACTGAACACCTTTTATCATGATGAATGCTGAGAAAATAGAAGAATATAATCCCTCTGACCTACAGTAGCCCACAGTGAATGCAAAAACTTGGTAAGGGCAGTCAAGGGCTGAGTGAGAATTGCTAATGAGAGGTGAGCTGAGGTTTTAATAGGGACTGTGGTCATGGGAGTATTGTTGAGCATCGAACTGGGCTGTGCATGATTGACTTTGTAGAAAGAGGGAAAGGGAAAGGTCATATGAGCAGGAGACAGAGATAAGTGTGGTATGTTCTGAAATATTGAGAAGGGAGAATGGAATTGAAGCTCAAATGTATGGATTTTTGTTAGCATCAGGTGATCATCAGGTCTGAGGCTAGGACTGCAGTGCGGTCAGAGCAAAGGTTCAAGGGTTACACTTGCCTGTATTGGACACCCAGCTCTACCACTGTCTGATATGTAACTAGTATGCATTATTAAATGTACATGTACCCTGTTACCTTGTTAGTAAAATCAAAATGACAATAGGCTTCCCAGGTTGTTATGAGCTTTGAATTGATATACAACTAAGCCTTTCATGTAAGTGCTCAACAGATTTTAGTGCTTTTATGAAATTTTATAGTGTTTTCTCCTTGCAGAGTACTTTCACAAACACTAATGCATTTGATCCTCGGGAAAGTCTTGAGACATAACTGTTATTATTAATCCCACAATTTTGGTTCAATGAGTTTAAAGAAATTTCAAACAATCTAACTGGCTTCAACATGAGTCCAAGCCACTTAAGTCACAAAATCTACTCTTTTTCTCATGGCAAGATGAGGGAAACCTCAATCCATAGAGTCAACTTAAGAAAGATTTAATTCTGCACATATTCGGAAGCATATAAGTAGATGATAGACATGTTGAAATTAATATTATTGAATATTGAATATTTTACATAAATGAAAAGACACAGTTTGAAGGCCTGGAGAGGGAGAGCTGAGATAACTATATTTTTTTAGTGGTAAGCGGTGTTAGTATAAGTTGATAAGTGAAAGAAAAAAATAAAAGAGACACTGAAGATAAAAGGAAATGTACCCTAGTAGGTAGTGACAATACAGAAATGCTTGGAAGGTTGATAATCCAATATTCAAAATTATAGCTTGTGTTTTCACACCTAATTGCTGGAATCAAAAATTGGGAACACTGTGTTCTTTCTCTTGTTTGTCCTACATGCTTAAGCATTACTTCTACACTTTGCATGGGACTTTGTATTCTCTAAGAATTGCAGTCATTATTACTTACTGTTTCTCACTTCAAGGGTCCAAGGACTCAGCACTTAACCCCAGCAGCGGTTTTAGAATGCTCCAGGGACCTGACTGTGGAGAAAGCTTTTCAGCATCCTAAACATAAATATCTTAAAAGTAAAAGCATTGATTGGGAAACCAGGATGGATAAAATTAACTGCTATTATCTTAAAGATGTCTGGTTCACATCCTGAGTAAAAAGGAGAAGAAGCTTGATGGAGCCTATTAGTGTCAATATTAAATGACATGAAACAGCATTATACTAACCTCCTCCCCAAATCCCATCTATTCTGTTACCCACTGCTACTTAATGTGGTTCAGTGTCCAAGAAGGTCTTGTATTTTACAGCTAGGGGGGAGTCACATGCTTTCTGCTTTCTTGTTGAGTAATGACTTTGATTTCTGGAGAGATAAAATTGATCATGAAGGTCATATAGCCAGTAAGTTGCAGAGACATATTCAAATAAGTCTCTCATCTATTTTTATTGTTTTTTAACCTTTCTGATAAGTTTCTGACATTGCAAAATAGTTTTAAGATAGTTTATCATGAGAAAACTCAAAATAGCATAGAAGTACTTAAATTAGGAAGCAAAGCCACCTTTCCACTCACCCTTGGCCATAATCATTGGTTTAGTCTGATGACATACTACTAGGTGTCATCTATTACATGTGCAAGTCTAAATTGGTATCATGTCTTCTTTGAAAAGTTGAGATTTATTTTATTCATGTTATGCTCTAATGTACTCACCATCCCACCTCTAAAATCACATTCCAGAGAACTTTAATATATAGATCTCCCATTTTGCTTACAAAGTTGTTTTCCAAGAAGCAAAAATTTATTAAACCAATTCCACATTGATATTAAAGGTGTTTTTTATTCTTTAAAAAAAAGACTTCTTCATTTTTGGTTATATATCTTTATCAGCTAGTAGTTATGGAAATAGTTTATAGAAATCAGTTACAAGAACAAAAGGAATACCTCTTAGTTTGCTGGATATTTACAACTACTAAGTATTCCTGTGAAATGATTATCTCAATTTATCCTCCCAATAGCAGAATATGATGCTATATCCCCATATCTTCACCACCATTGAGTATTATTCATATTTTTAATTTTACCATCAATGCTTAACTACATGTGTTAGGCATTATTCTAGTTCCTGGGCATACTTTGGTATAATGCAGAGTCTTTGTTCACACAAGGATTAACGTTATTTTAGGGGTAGAAAGGGTAATAAATGTAGTAACAGCTATATTCCTTGTATATGTAATAGGTCAAGTAGTAATAAGTGTTGTGGAGAAAATACAGCTGGGTTATATGTAGTTCAGGAACTTACTAGTGTGTTCACAGGGACACAGTAGTGTGTCCAAAGGGAAGACCTCTATTATCAGAAATATTTGAACAGGACCCTGAAAAAAGTAAGGAAGAGCACAGAGCATTTGTCTAAAGGAATAGCCTTCCTGGCTTAAAGAAGAGTTAGAGAGAGCAAAGGTTCTAGGACCCAACTCTACTTGGTGTCTTTGAGATAAGAGAAGGCCAGTTGTAGCTGAAAGGAATGAATAAGGTAGGAGAGTGGAGGAAGTAGAAGGTAGTTAGGGGTCAACTCATGCAAAAGTTCTATGAAGTCACTTATGTTAACTCCAAGGGAAGTGAAAATCCTTGGAGTGTTGAGTCAAGGTGGGGCATCTTTGAAAGGATCACCCGGCTATTGATGAATACCAGCTGGGTCAAGTCAAAGGAGGAAACTGCAAGATTAGTTAGAGGACCAATGCAAAAATGTCAGTGAAGTATGGTGTGAGCTTAGACCAGAGTAATAACAGGTAAGGTGACAATGACCATCTCACATTTAATGTAGAATTTGCAAGATTTAGTAATGGCTGAACATATGATATGGAAATAAATATAGGGAAGTTAAGAATGTCTCTAAGTTTTTTGGCGAAACACTTAAAAGAAGTGGAATTATCATTTACTGAGATAGTAGCAATTATAAGAAGAATGAATTTAACATTAGTCATGATGTGTTTGTGATGAAATGAACAAGATGGTCATCCAAATGACCCCAGAAGTTCTTTTTGAGTTGCCTGATGATGAGCTAGCTGGGACAAGAGGCTCCCCATGACTGTATCCGTAGGATCAGGGTGCCAGTGTAATCAGTAAAACACCTCTTTCCTAAATGAAACAGGAAGCTGAAAAGAAGATACTATCTGGCCATTTTGAGGAGTGGAAGGGTAACTGGAGTAGAGAAATGTAATAAGCTTCCTCCTTTATTCTTATTTGCATTAATAGTGAAATTCAGAAGTAGGCTGCTTATGCTCCCAGGGTCCTGGGCCACTGGAGCTGCCTTGCCAGCAGGGATTAAAGGTAGCAATGACCTCTGGTTTGCCTGGTTCCAAGAACACAGTCCCAAGAATATAGTCCAGAGAAAGGACACTGCCACAGGAAAGAAAGAGACTAATGGACTTTACACAGACTAGCAAACAACAAAGAATGGGGTTTGAAAGAATAGAGGGGGCACCAGAGGGGGGAGGGTGGGGGAGGTACCCCAAAAATCATTTATGAAGGTTGTGATTTAAAGAGTAAAAATAAATAATTTTTTAAAATAGTGAAATTCGTGTGTGTGTGTGTATGTGTGTGTGTATAAATGTATGTGTGATCACACGTTATGACTGACCTACAGACAATCTTAGGTTCCTTTTACCTTTAATTATCTGCTTCTAGGAATAAGTATCGTTGAGTTAAAATTTTTATTGTATCACTGTTCTGTAATAATAATTGTTTAATTCCTTTGTTTCAACATTTCAGGGTGTCTCCACTTAGTTTCTTCTCTTTGTTAGGAAAATATTACTGACTCTGATTTTAGTAAAGTCTCGAGTCTAAACTCAGAAGCATAGTCAACCAGCTATTGTTGGCCAGGGACCAGTTTCTCTACATATCCACCAGTGGTTGTGTACTTTACAATATAAAAGAAGCCACTGACAGTGCTTTGCCATATATTATCTGTGCCTCATGTCAGGGGTAATCATGCTTTAAATTAGTCATTCACATAGCTGTCATTTACTAAATGGAATAGCTGGTCTTACAACTTGGTGGGAGGTTGTCAGGTTAGATAGGGAAAAACTCCACTCCAGGGTAGGAAGACAATAAGGTAAAGGTGAGAAACCACAGGAGTAGGTCTGAAACTATAAGTACCAGAGTACAACTGGAGTTCAAGACCAAGAATGGCAAAGAACAAAGCTAGAACTCCAATAAGAACCAACAGGGTTGGAGGGTCTCCTATACCAGCTCCAAAGCCTGCATTTCATGCAAACTTAGAAAACTAGAGATGAATTTGGATATGGCATGGACAGGTCACCCTTCCCAGACAGGACAAATGTGCATGCTGCTGAATTTAACATTATTCAGAGAGAAGTCATTAATGACCCATCCTTTCATATAACAAATAAAACAAAATAACATTAAAAATAAAGCAAAGAACTGGGAGCCTGACTCTTCCTATTTGCAATATGAGCTTGGGCTTTTCAACAGATCTGGACCATCTCATTTGTATTTTCTCATCTAGAAAACTGAGATAATCTTCATATGCTTCATGGAATTTTTGTGGAATCCAAATGAATAATAATTCACATAAACCCTTTTTGCAAACTGTAAAAGTACAATTCAAATGAAAGCTATTGCCTTATTACATATTACTCTATAGTAGTATTTTTCAAACAGTTCCATGTATCAATGCTACTTGTGTATACATTTGTCTTCTTTGTTATACTGTGAGATCCTAGAAGCATTTATTCATCTTAATGTCCTCATGATGTGTTAGTATATTATTCTGTACTGACTATTATAGATGATCACCTTGTTGCTCAATTATATAACACGTTCATTGGAAAAAACACATAAATAAGAGAATAATAAGTCCAAGAATAGCAAACAATGATGCTGAGAGTCCAGCAAGAACCAACAGTGATGAATTGTTCTTGTCTTCCTTTCAAAGAGGTATGAGGTATCTTAAATAATTAAACAGAATTAATCTCATTGAAATGAACAAAGGAATTCAGTGAACAGAGGATTGTTATCTGTAAGTAACCTGGAATGGGTTACTTTCTAATCAAAATTTCTCTTTGTTTCATTTCTTCCTTATTTGGCAGTAGTTTTCAGGAAGAGAAAAATATTGCTTCATCTCACATGTCAGCATCTCAGATTTGCCTTGCACTAAGTAGTCATCAATTTCATCTCCACATTTCACAACAGCTGTATTGGGCAGAGTGTGGGGGGTGTATTGGGCAGAGTGTGGGGGGAGAGGGGGTGCTCTCCATGATTGGCCCTAAATGTATCGTCTCTTTTGGCATTGAACTGCGCTCATTCTTGAGGCAATTGTGACTTAAAGTTATGGTACATTGTTACCACACTACAGAATTCCCTTGTAGGGGTGTATTACAGCCTCATTAAAATCACATTAGTTTGTCCTGATTTACAGTGAGAGGTCTAAAAAATGAATTATTGAGTAACTTCTTATTACACAAAAGAAGTCTGTCACACCAAATTAGATTCTGTAGTTTGAGGCATCAATTACAGATTTCAAGAAGCAGAGTATACAAAGATGCTTTTCAATCAAAGTCCGTGAATGGTCGTAGGTTTTTTGAATGTCAGTGTATGCAATAAGAAGATTTGGATGTGCTTCTTCTTAGACTCCTCATAAGCTATGTATGTATAAATGAGACTTAGCTACAAGAAGTTTTAATAAGCGATAAATGATATGTGTAGGACCCGGTACATTTCTATGAAAGAGAAACAATCTGCTTAACACTTTTAATGATCAACTTCCTTTTGACACAACTGGAAAGCCCGTGGAAAAGAAAGATGGTGAATAGTTAGTTACAGAGCACATGGTAGGTGTCAGCATAACACATACACCTCATTTACTATTTATAACTACTTACTCAGCTGTTTTTAAAGACAAAGAAAGAGACTTCAGAGAAGTTTGTGCCCAGGTTAATTAGGGATAGAGCTGAGACTCAATATATGCTCCAGTTCCAGAGAGCATCCCTTTTCCACTTCACCATATGGTTTTTGTGTTGTGATACTTCATTTTCCCATCATACATAAGAGAGGGATGGTATGCACAGTAAGTAATGTTTTCATTTTTAGCACAGAGAATTTAAAACAAATATTTCTAAAATATTGTAAATGTAAAATCTGTTTTTACAAGTGTAATTTAAATAATTTTAAATTATTTAAATTTATTTTAAAAGATATTCATTTCATAAAATATACTAGAACAGGATATTCTGAACTTAGCTAAAGCCTTTTCTAGAAATAAAGAACCAATAATGATCATATTTGAATATTAAAATTGAGTATGAAATAATGAAAAATAATAACTTTCATTTGAGGTCTATGCTCATGGTTTGCGAAAGGATTTTCTGTGCATTATCATTCATTTGGATTCCACAAAATTCCATGAAGCTTATAAAGATAAATATGTACATTTTCAGATAAGGAAGTTGTATTTCAGAATAGTTGAGTAGATATTGAGTCTGTCCAAGTTTATTTGGCAAATAGGAAAAGGAGTGAAACTCCAAGTCTTTCACTCATTAGGCTATAGGTACGGACCAACTGGAACGTACAGGACTCTCCCGGCAGTGTGCCACAGACCTCACTGTGAGTCAGTCTGCGTTATGAGAACAGGGAGGGTAAAGTGACAAGGCAGAAAGATCCTGACACTTCACAGAGTAGAACCATCATAACTGCTCATATGTTTACACAAAGAGAAATAGCTGCATCAGGAGATGACAATTTTTTTCCATAAAGGACCAGATGTTAAATACTGTAGATTTTGCAGACCCTTATATCAAACTCTTAATTCTACTGTTGTAGCACAAAAGCAGCCATTGACTATTCCTAAATGAATGGGTGTGGCTATGTTCCAATAAAACTTTATTTATAAAAACAGACTGAGTCAGATTTGGCTTCCAGGCCATAGTTTGCTGACTCCTGAACTATATAATTAAAACCATGTTATTTTAGGTCTGTCAGAACAGCTGAACCTATAGTCTAGGTTTTTAAAGTGCTAACCTGAAACTTGTTAGACCTGTTTTCCATGCCATCTGGTTGCTATCTTGCCATTTTTCCTTTTTTCTCCTAAAAATAGAGAACAAAAATCAGTTATGTGACCTTCTGAATAGAGTAATATGGCCATCTTTCTATAAAATGATTCATTCTTGAAAGATCAAAGTAGCTTAAGCTTTTACATTCTATCAATTTCTTTTTTATTTTGGCACAACTCAAGTGTAGCCTTTTCAGTATAAGAATCCACTTTACAACTTTTTGAACCCATTTTCTTTATTAACATTTTAGCCATATGTGTGTGAGATACCGGATAAATCCCTTCTCTCGCAAAATGTCCTGTAAAGTAAGGCATTTAATTTATATGCATAAAAAGATTTTTAATGAAATTTGTAAAGATTTGTGCTAAAAATATTAGAGCCATTTTCAAACTGTAGAATCAATAGATTTCCCAGTTTCCATTTATAGGGCTTCATCCTTTGAATCTCTTTGGTTATACCCAAGTTCATTGTCATAACCTGAGAATGTAAGATTTTCATATGTATAACTGAGGTTTTACTGTAAAATGGCATTAATATATGACTTAAGAGAAAATGTTTGATTCCTATATGTGGGACCTCTATCTTTAAAATTAGTTTAACTGTGGTTATGATGAAATAGCTTTTTGCAGGATAATCAGATAAAGGGGAAAGTGAGGTATTTGTAACAGCAAAAACACATCTGCAGGAAACCAGAGAGAGGCAGGCAGCCAGAATGTGAGGGATCAAAATCCTAGAGAACAGGAAATGTTATTGGTTTCAGCCTGACAATTGGATCACGACTGTCACATCTGGAACCTTTACCAAATATTACAGAGTGAAATGAGTAACCCAAAAAGATAAGTGGAACATGGATGATAACAGAAAGAAGACAACAGATATTCCAGCAATCTCATAAGACTGGAAAAGCAAAAGCAGCATGAGATTGGCCTATGACTTACCAAAACTTGAGATACCAGCGCCCAGAATGAAAAGAGGTATGAGGAACTAAGCCTAATACTGCGCTCCAATTGTGCCTCAAGGAATTTGTTGTTTCTTAAGCTAGATCAGGGGAAATAGTAAGGAGGAAAATATGGCTGAAAATTCCAGGACTGCTTTGGACAGTTTTATGATGCTGAGGAGATAAAGCTGCATTTTATGATCTGTCAAGGGGAAGTACCCTGAGATACACCCTAGCTTCAGTTGAGACCATACTTCTTGGATTTCAAAATCACAATCAGGGACAATAGTTATAATAGAAAGTAAATAGAATTCAAATGCATTCAAAGTTAGAGAAGTAATGTTTGACTATGCACATTAATCTATTTTTAGAAAATTAATACCACCAGGCATTAATTATGGCCTTGCCATATGAGTTAGGTGTACTGTGTTTAAGAGCAGTGTTCCATGAACATGAGTATAATAATAGTTCTATCCTAGGTTGTTGACTAGTACAATGAAAGCATAGATTAAATGCCATTAAGAAGGCATCTAATGGTAAATCATCTAGGATGGCAACTGTATTAAAGAAAAACTAGTGTGTGGGGAGAGGATTGAAATCTATACTCCACGTATAGCCAAACTGAAAGCTGCTTTAGTCAAACTAAAGTCAGAAAAAATATAGACTTTTAGTCAAGAAGCCTTTCCACAGGGAGGAAAAAAAGGAGGATAATAAGGATAAGGTCAGTCTTCTGGCTGATTTAACAATTCTAAACATGCATGCATTATTGGCATGGTTTTTATACCTATGAAGCAAAAAGTGGCACATCTATAAGGAAAAATAAGAAATCCCATAATCATTAAATTGGAGGAAGGGGGCATTTAATAAAACACCACTCTCTGGAAATGAAACATATAAAAAAGTCAATAAAAAAATAAAAATCTGAACAGTACAGTAAACCAACTTAATCTAATTGGCATATATAAAACTGCAACAACAGACAATATTTACATCATTTTCAAATGCATATAAAACATTTAACAAAACTGACCATATGTCAAACCATAAAACAAATTCCTATGAATTCCAAAGAATTTAGATGCTTTGTTGTAATGTCTTTTGACCACAGTAGAGTTTTTTTTTTTTTAATTGAATAAAAGTCATTATAATGTTGGGAAGTTAAGCAATGTATTTCTTTTTTTTTTAATATAAACAATTTTATTTTGTTCTTTGGGGTACAACCTCTCTGTTATATATATTTTTCCCCCTCCCTCCTCCCTCCGGTGCTCCCTCCATTCTCTCACACATCACTCTTTGTTGTTTATTAGCTGTACTGAGTCCATTAGTCTCTTTCCTATGTTAGTGTCTTTTCTCTGGGTGAGGGACTGCGTTGTTGGGTCCAGGCGAACCTTGCTGTTAGATTTTCGGTCTTAAGTTTGCGTTGGGTGGCCAGGTTATATTCATTTGTGATCTGTCCGTGTTTTCTTGCTGTAGGCCGTCCTCTCCAATCCAATCCTATCTCTATTTAAACAATATATTTCTAAGTAAACCATGAGTTTAAAAAAATCAGTTCCATTAAAATCAGAAATACTTTCAAATAATGGAAATGTGACATATCAAAAACTTTGGATGCAGCTGTAGTTGAAACATTATTAGCAACCTCAGCCACTAAATCACAAATAAACAGTGAAAATAGATAATGATCTAAGTGTCAATTTTAAGGATATAAAAAGACGAACTTTTAAAACGCATATGAGTAAAACATTAAGTGTTACATTTTATCTCATGGAGTCTGTGGGCAAAGATTTTCTTTTCTTTTTTATTAATTATTTCGTTGTTTATATATTTATGTGTATTTGTGCTTATATATATTTATATTACATCATTGCATTCCCTGAGGCTTCCCCTCCACCTCATCACCCATGAACCTTCATCTCGATCTTCTTGTGTACCTCCCTTCCCTGATTTCTTCCTCCTCCCTCCTCCTTCCTCTTCCCTAGCTGCATGCCCAGTTCTGGTGTTAGCTGGTTTTGACTTGGTCTTTTGTTTGTTACACCTATATCCCATCTATTGGTGAGACCATATGGTTTCTTTTCTTTTCTGACTTATTTCTGCTAATATGATTCCCTCTAAGCCCATCCATGTTATCACAAATGTGCCATATTTGTCAGTTTGAAGTGCAGAATAATATTCCATTCTGTAAATATACCACATCTTTTTCAACTATTCATAAGTTTTGGGGCATTCAGTTGTTTCCACATTCTGGCCATTGTAAATAGTGCTGCAATATAGATGTCTTTTTGAATTAGTGTTTTGGTGTCCTTTGAATCGATTCCCAAAAGTGGGGTTGCTGAATCAAATGGTAGATCCATTTTCATTAGTTTGAGGGTCCTCCAAACTGCTTTCCATAGTGGCTGAACCAGTTTGCATTACCGCCAGCAGTGTAGTGTTCCTTTCTCTCTACATCCATGCCAGCACTTGTTTTTGCCTTTTTTTTTTAAAATATGAGCCATTCTTGCTGGTATAAGATGCTATCTCATTGTGGTTTTGATTTACATTTCCCTGACTATTAGTGATGTGGAGCATTTTTTCATATGCCTATTGGTCGTTTGTATTTCCTCTTTGGAGAAGACTCTTTTCAGCTCTTGTCCCTATTATTTGATTGGGCTTTTTGCTAAGTTGTATGAGTTCTTTGTGAATCTTTGTTATCAGACCTTTATTACCTGTGTGGAGGGCAAACTTTTTTTCCCACTAGGTTGGGTTTCTTTTTGTTTTGGTTATTGTCTTTTGCTGTAAAGAAACTTTATAATTTGATGTAGTCCCGGCTGTTTATGTTTTCCTTCATTTTTTTGGCATCTTAAGATGGGTCTTGAAATAGGTTTCTGAAGTTTAGGTCTTGGAGTGTGAGCAAAGAATTTCAATAGCGCTCTATCAGTTGACCATTCTGCTCCTTGTGCATGGTATTGATTGGGCAAATTGGCTAGTTTGGAGAGTCCTTGATTTCCAGGATTACTGGAAAAATAGATTCCCCTGTGACTATGGCCCCTCCAGCATAAAGATCTCAAGGTGGCAGGGCTCTTGTCTACGTAACTGGCTTCCCCTAGGAGGAGAAACCCAAGTGGAAGTCTATGGAAGATACAGAACATTTTCTGACTAACACTGAGAAATCACACAATTATCACTTTTACAACATTCTATCATCTCTTAGTGATCATAAAGGCAGTTCAGATTCAAGGGGAGAGGAAATAGCCTCTTACCTCTCGATAGCGGACATGGAAAGGTTACTTCGTAAAGCACCATGCAGAATGGGAGATATCCTTTTGGCTTCAAAAATCTACAACCCGCCGGGCACGGTGGCTCGTGCCTGTAAGCTTCAGCCTATAAAGTGAAGTGGCCGGGGCTAAGGATCGCGGTTCGAGTCCCGCCAGGGACCCGTAGCGAGACCTAGTTCCAAAAAAATAGCTGGGCATGGTGGTGCGTGCCTGTAATCCCAGCTACCTGGGAAGCTGAGGCTGGGGGTTGCTTGAGTCTGTGGTACTTCGGGCAACGAGAGCCTGAGGTTCCACGGGCAAAATTAGAGAGACCTACTCTCAAAAAAAAAAAAAAAAAAAAATCTACAACCCCTTTATCTTGTTTCAAGTGGTTTCCTTAACAAGTGATTGGAGTTATGACATTCCATCATAAAAACATACATTTAGACAGGCCACCCCTGCGCCACCCCACCTGCCTCCAGCCTGGCACCGGCTTGTGGCCACCCACGCGAGAGCACCCAGGGCTGTGCCAAGGTCCCGCCATGTCTGCAGCCATGAGGCAGCGGTTCGACCAGTTCCTGCAGGAGAAGAACTGTATGACCAACCTCCTGGCCAAGCTGGAGGCCAAGACCCGTGTGAACCGCCACTTCATCGCGCTCAGTGTCATCGGGCTGGTGGCCTTGTACCTGGTGTTTGGCTATGGAGCGTCTCGTCTCTGCAACCTGGTAGGATTTGGCTATCCAGCCTGTATCTCGATCAAAGCCACAGAGAGTCCAGACAAAGATGACGACACCCAGCGACTGACCTATTGGGTGGTGTATGGTGTGTTTAGCATTGCTGACTTCTTCCTGTCATGGTTCCCCTTCTACTACATGCTGAAATGCAGCTTCTGCTGTGGTGCGTGGCCCCCAGCCCTTCCGACGTGGCCAAGCTCTTCTACAAGCATGCCATCCACCCAGTCTTCCTGAAACATGAAGTCCAGGTAGACAATCAGGTGAAAGATCTGAAGGACAAAGCCAAGGAGACAGCAGACACCATCACCAAAGAAGCCAAGAAAGCCACCATGAACCTGCTGGGGATCAGAAGAGCATCTGAGCTGCATGGGCTGTATCTTCCTGCCTACCCTGGACCTTCTGATTGGAGCTAGATGGTACACCTTGTCATGTTGCCCCAGACGCAGTTTGGATATATGAAAAAAAGGAATGTGTTTGGGGTTTTTTTGTTTATTGTTTTTGTTTTTGCTTACTTTTACCACCTATATACATAAGGAGCATTTTAATTTTAATGTAACTTTTGGAAAATATATCTGCCGCTGGGTAGGAAGAGGCATATGTTACTGTCCTGCAGAAATAAAAACCTTAAAATGTAAATAAAATAAAATAAAATATCTAAATAAAATATTAGTATTTTCTATACTAAAAATTTTTATAAAAATCCTTGAAATTAAGCCATATTCTTAAAAAACAAAACATAAGGTTTCTCTTTAAGAATTAGATTACAAAATTAGCACATCTTCATTAGTGTTCCTTCTCTCTTAGGAATTTGACTTACTATCAATAACAGCTGAAAGATGATTCCTGTTTTGCCTTCTTCAAAGTCAGAGTCTCAGGTTGTTGTGTCTGATAGCTAGCTACAAGGGAATGTGGGAATTTGAGTTTCAACTTTAGCACTGACAAGGCTTGGACAAAGCCTGATTTTTCCCACTTGTAAAAAAGTCATTCAAAACACCACAGGCTTTCATAATTATGAGTACAAATGTTCCTTGCAGGGAGTTAGGATCTTAATAAATTTCTCCCTATGGATTCTGCAAATAACTTTCCTAATTTATCTTCTTCCCCTTTGTGTATACTCCTTTTTTTGTTTCTGGTTTTATTTTTTTTTACAGAAAAAAATGTATCTCTTTCTCTCATCACATTATTTATTTATTTTGTGATTTCTCACTGGAGAACTTTGATTATGTTTGAATTGCTAAGGACCCATGTGCTGTAAGCACCAGTCATGTCCAGGGGACTGGTGGGATTCATGCTCCTTGGTATTTAACTTCTGGTCCATGGCACTGTGTGATCTGCTGTTGCTATTATTCAGTGATTGGGGGAGGAGGGGAATAATAAACTTAAAGCCTTTGTTTCAGCCTTCATCAAAATTAAATGAAAACATAGACTATAAAGCAAATGTTATTTAATCAGATTGCTTCAGAGAACATTATCTTTAGTGACAGAAGTAATTTGACAATTCAGAGTACTGAGCTAGTATTACCCGCCTCATGAGATAAGGAAATGAAGCTGGGAAACATTTACATTTCTGTGCCCTCAGAGGCACAAGAACCAAACTGTCTAGACAGGTGGGGGGAAGGGCAATTTAACTGCAATATATCTGATTTGCTCATGTATGCATTAAAAACCTCAAAAAGCGGCTGGGGCTAGGGATCGTGGCTCGAGTCCCGCCTGTGGCCCGTAGCGAGACCTAGTTCCAAAAAAATAGCTGGGCGTGGTGGGGCGTGCCTGTAATCCCAGCTACCTGGGAAGCTGAGGCTGGGGATTGCTTGAGTCTGTGGTACCCCGGGCAACAATATCCTGCGGTTCCATGGGCAAAAATAGCAAGACCTAGTCTTAAAAAAAAAAAAAAAAAAAACCTCAAAAAGAATGAAGGAGAAACTAACAATGGTGGTTTTTTCCTAGGGAGGGAAAGTGTGTGATTCTGGAACTCAAGTGGAAAGTCTCTTCATTGCTATGCTATTATACTTTTGATATTTTAACCATATGCAAATGCTATCTATATAATAAGTTATAGAGAGATAAAAAATAATAGCACTTAAATACAGATTTCTTAAGTCTTATGTTATCAGGAAGGATCATAAATTTCTTGTCATATTTAAGGTTGATATTCATGATTTAAAAAGTTCTCCCAGGAAAATTCAATTCAGCCTTCCTTTTTGATCTCACAGAAATGTAACATTCAAATGTAAAGTATTAGAGAACCCTGAAAAGCTTATAAATATGTTATTGTTTATTTAACTTAACATGTTTGCTGTAGGGAAAAGAATTTGTTTGTTTGTTTGTTTGTTTGTTTGTTTGTTTTTGAGACTAGGTCTTGCTATTTTTGCCCATGGAACGGCAGGCTCTCGTTGCCCAAGGTACCACAGACTCAAGCAATCCCCAGCCTCAGCTTCCCAGGTTGCTGGGATGACAGGCGCGCACCACCACGCCCAGCTATTTTTTTGGAACTGGGTCTTGCTACAGGCCCAAGGCGGAACTCGAACTGCGATCCCTAGCTCCGGCCGCTTCATAGGCTGAAGCTTACAGGCACGAACCACCATGCCTGGCCTGGAAAAGAATTTGTTACCTTAAAATGCGAATCAACCATCTAATATTGTGTTAAACCAACGCATCACTATGTAACTCAGGTAGGCCCTTCTGTTCATTAGAAAAGCTCTCAGACCCTTAGTATTCCCTCCCTCTCTCTCTCTTTAACAATTGAGGAAGTTATATTTCTTCCTGGAAATCAACAACTTGATGTTTCCGTTTATATTCCAGCTTTCACTAAGTTGATTAATATAAATTCCTAAGGGATTAATAATGCCCCCCCCCCCCCCCGGAAGGAGATAGCCAGCTGCCAGTGCCTCCTGGTGTCAAAATTTAGTCAGAAATTCTAGACATAAGTGAAAGGCTGTTTCAACTATATAAAACAATGACTTTTCTATAAAGAAGGTCTAAGAGATAATGGGGAAATAGGATATGATTAAGTGCCATTAATTAAGAGCATACTCTTCATCAGACATCAAACAGACCTTTTCACATATGATTTTCCTATTTTTAGAAGAACATTAGTTAGGAATTGTTACCTTAAAAGTGAGGAAAATGAGGCTTAGAGAGGTTGTAGAACTGGTCCATGGTCAACAGTTAGCAAATGGTGGAGCTGGGATTAAAACCTGTGCCGACCAATAATGACTGACAAGAACATGGTAGGTTAGAACAAAGACATTCTGGGACCTAACATCAAATAAAACATCAAGTAAAATATTGAAATTTTTTAACATATCTTCAAGTTTAAAATTCAAAAGGAACAAAATATGTCCTATGGGATTGCTATTAAAGTTGCAAATCCTTCTGATAAAGAATTAATAGGTAAACCAGCAGGACTACCACAACCTGAGATACAATTCCAGTATCTCACTGTCCACATTAGAAGTTGGAGGGGGGCTTTGACTACAGAAGCCCAGGTGAAACAGAAGGCGAAGAAAGAGGCCCAGCAGGGGACCATGTCCGGGACAGCTGCTTCTTCCAGGGAACTTCTGCACATACGGGAGACAGATGGGAGAAGGTGAAATGAGACAGCACAGAAATCAAAGTGTAGCCTTTGGGAGCATGAGCCAGTGAGTCTTTCCTCTGTCCTCCCATGCCTTCTCCAGGGCACCCCCACACCCTAAAACCATAGACAGGGTGCTGATGTGGGAGTAGCCATAGCCCAGGAGCATCTACCTAGCTGAGTTAGCCAACAGGTCAGAGTGAGAAGACCTTGAGGCCTGGCCACACCTGGTGTCTGTTTTTAGGATATTTTTTTGGTTTACTTCGTTTCCATTCTTCCAGAGATTAAATATTGGTATGATGAAAAATGTCAAGCATATAGGAAAGCAAAATAATTTTACAGTAAACATTCACCCACCACCTAGATTTCTGCCATTAGTATTTTGCTCTACTTGTATGATACATTTATTTCTTTGTTTGTTTTTTCTTTGTCTATTGAGACTAGGTCTTGCTATTTTGTGCCGGGAGACTAGGTCTTGCTATTTTGTGCCGGGAACTGCAGGCTCACATTGCCTGGGGCACCATGGACTCAAGCAATCCCCAGCTTCAGCTTCCCAGGTAGCTAGGATTACAGGCATGTGCCACCATGCCCAGCTATTTTTTTGAGACTAGGTCTCGCTATGTTGCCCCAGACAGGTCTCAACCCCCGGAGTGGGTATCGAATCCGCTGACTCATGCAATTCCTAGCCTCCGCCTTGCTCCGTAGGCTGCAGTTAAAGGCACGTGCCATCGTGCTTGGCCCTTGTATGGTATTTTTCTAATCATTATTTTCTTTTCCTATGGTTGAGTCTTGATTTTCAAAATTCAGGATGAAGACAAAGTGAAGTCTGTGCTCAGAGATGACATGCCCTCCACTCAAACCACCTTGTAATGCAACTTGTCCTGATTACTCATTTGTCTTGGGGTCTTATCCCCTCCCTATCTTCTCAACTCTAGCTAGCCTTCTTCCTTTTCTCTCACCATCAGTGACATTTATCAGCATCTTCCTTCATAAAGCGTTGACTGCATACAATCTTAAAAAGCAAGGAAAGGAATTTTAAAGGTTTCATCTCCTATGAAATAAATAAACTTCTGCCCTTGGCATGTATATCCTCTCAGGGATAGACTTTTATTTGTAGGACTGTTTGGGATACAAAGGGACTCACAGAGAAAATAATAATATCTATAAAGCACACTGGAGTAAACTGAGACACCTAGTGTGTGGGTTTGGTACTAGAGGCTCTGCTCACTGCTGCTCATGGAGGGAACCAGTATCAGCCTACCAAACACCCCAGAAGTTAAAAGCATAGGCTATTAATCAAGGAAGTAGCCTACACTGTAACCTCAATCTTCTCTTCTAAAGAATGGAGAATATTGATATTCATAACCTCAATGAGTAACTGTGAAAAATGAAATTGGATAATTCCCTGAACACTTTGCTACCCAGTTTATTTCCCTCTCACTTACCCCTGTGTAGGCACTTCTTTTTTCCCCTTTGTAAAGATGAGAAAATGAAGATTCACAAATGTGAAAAGTAACTTTTCCATGGTAACACAGTTAAGCACAGGTGAGGGCCCACAATTTAATCCAGGTTGAGCTGATAGTAGTGCTCACCCCTCTATACCAACGGTTCTCATTTAGGGGCATCCCTGTCCCTCAGGAACATCTGACAATATCTGAAAATAGCTTTGGTTATCACAACTGAGGATACTATCAGCATCTAATGGGCAGAAACCAGGGCATTTTTCAATGTCTTCCAATGCACGTGACAACCCTTCACAATAAAAGAATATCTAGTCCAAATAGCAATAGAGCAGAGGTTGAGAAAGCATGTTCTTTATTTATTGCCTACAACTGGGAGAAAAACAAAAACCCAGAAATGAAGCCTTGATTGTTGTTTTAGGAGAAACCTCTGAGGAGGAGGAGGAGGAGCAGGAGGAGGAGGAGGGAGTCAGGCTGACATCAAGACAAACATTCCAGTGGGAAGGCCAGTGGCAGGCCCACCCAGCAGGCCTCATCCCTGTGAATCAGGCACCATTTCTGTTGCCTTAAAAACCACAACTCATTGGCAAGAGTCTGAGTCCCAAGTTGCATTCAGTTCTTTCTATAGTGTCTTTTGTGCTAATGATCCTAAACTCCCTTGACAAATTGTTTGAAGCATGGCGTCCTCTCAGCCGCAGCCTTGCTCTGAAGCTTTGGGTGCTAATTAAAGACAATGCAAGAACTTCGTAAAGTAGGAATGAAACAAACCAGCCAAGGAGCCAAAAGAAATTTCTGTTGTCACTTTCTTTTCATGTGATTTCCCGCAGCAGCTGCTAGTTCCAAAGCCTCAGCAGGAAGATTGTGGCTAAGGAAAGCTGGGCAGCCTTTGGGCTACTGGCGGCCACCAGGGTGCCCAGCCCTGAGTCTATGGAGGCTTTTGTTCAATTATTGATGTCTGAGGGCAAGGAAATGGCTGGACTGACTGGGCTGGAAGTCTGTGGCAATCCAAATGAAGCAGAAAAATCATTGGGAAGGGAGAAGAGGTGACCTAGCAAGGTTGGTCCATGTTTATCACCACGAAAACATGTCCAGGAGAGGTGATTATGTGAAAAAGCAGTTTACAGAGAAACTTAAGGGATAAGATCATTCAATTATAGTGTGTATGTGTGTGTGTGTGAGAGAGAGAGAGAGAGAGAGAGAGAGTTTCAGTTTCAAAAAAATTAAATAGTGGCTCTTTCTGAGTAACAGAAATGCTTTAAATCATTTTTATTTTCTTCAGGATTTCTTTAGTAATAAGTAATTGTGATTCTTAGAACCCAAAACACCAGTTCTGCTGGGGTCAGGGATGGGGAGAAGAAGGAGTTATAGACAAGGGTATGTAGAGTAGCAGAAAACTAGTCATCAGACTCTAGACAGAGCCGGAGTCTTAATTGCTGTTCAGGGGCATCGTGCCTGGAGCCTTTACCAGAGAGAAGCTCATTAACATGCCCAAGGAACTGGCTGGCTCATCCTGACAAGTTGAGGGGAGAAACATTGTTTATCCAGACAAGAAAGGCCCTAGTTCATGTCTCAGTCCTCACATTGCAGGGACTCGGAAGCCAGCTGTCTCCTCACAGCAGCTCTCCTGCTGAAGCAAGTGTTCCCTGAGGTGGCTGATATAATTGTGCCTTCTAAGCCAGGAATGCCTTCCCCACCAGGAACAAAGCCTTAACAGAAAAATGTCCAGGCTCCAGTCCAGAGTCACAAAATCATACACCCCCAAAGTAGAATCAACTCCAGGAGTCACCACCTAGTCTAACTCCTACCTCTCCTGGAGTTTTAATTCCCTCTGTCATGTGCTTAATTATTCTGGTCTTGTATCAATTAAGAGTCAAGGAACCCCCAATTTAGACAATGTTTTTGGACAGTGTTAATACTAGGAAGTTCTTTACAATCTTCTAAACATAAATCAGATTTTGTGCAACTTCCACATTTGGTCCAAACAAAACAATTTCACCCCTTCCTCCTCTTCCCTGTTTTTAAACTGTTTTGAAGGATTCTGTCACCTTCATTTATGTTTAAACTTTTTTTCCGGGTATACAAAATCCCTAGCACTTCAGGTTATACATGCTACTTGTTGGCAGGCTCTCATAAGCAAAAATAATGGGACTATAGGAGGTGTCTCATATTCCCAAAAAGCTGAAATTTAGGGAGATGAGAGGGTACCTCAGAACTTTTCATCCATCTTCTCTGCTCTCCTTTCTTTCCATGTACACTTTCTCCTTCTCAATTTTTGTTAGGCAGGATGTAGCCCCCTTCACCAGTCTGGAATCTCTTAGTTCCAGTTCCAAACTCCTAAAAGATTATTATTGACCCAGATTGGATCCAGTTCAAACAACTGGAGTTAAGAGAAAGGAGTTAAATGCATGCCTGCATAGCTCCTGAGAGCAGCTGGTAAAGTGTGCGACAGACATCCAGCAAAGGGCCCACTGCAGCTCACAAGGTTCTTTCTAGTCTGAAGCCTATAGGTCCTGGTTAAATCATCTCTTAGCTTCTTTCCCTTCTGTCTCTTGCTTCCCCCCACCACCACCACCACTTCCTTTTGTCTCCAAAAATCAGGAAAGTAAATTTATTAGATCATAGTTTTTATAGTCAGCTGCCCAGATATCATTGTCAGTCTTGTCACTGGTGTTGTCCTTGGGCATAATTCAACCTATGCATATATATATATGTGTGATTGAAAATGTCTCCCTCATAGGATTGTTAAGATAATTAAATAAGTTAATAGAAGTAAAGCACTTAAAACAGTGCCTGGGGTATAACAATCATTTAATCAGCATTGGGCATTATAATCATTCTCAAAAACTGTGCCACTATTCCAGAAATACTGCATGTTCTTGTCAGGGTTCTGCAGAGAAACAGAACCAATAGAATAGAGAGAGAGAGAGAGAAATAAAAAGATACACACATATACATATATCAAATTATAACTAGCCCATACATTCATCCTATACGTAATCAATAGGATAAAATGGTAGTTTGATTAATTGATTATTATAAGGAATTGGTTGAAAAGTCCCCATATCCGAAGTCTACATGCCAGAGACACAAGAGAATCACTAGTGTCTAGTCAAATCTGAAGTCCTGAGAATCATGAGAGCAGATGGTGTAAATAACAGACAGAAGGTGGAAGGCAGAACACTGAGGTCCCAACTCAAGCAATCACGCAGAATTTCCTCTTTCCTTTTTTTCAATTCATGTCCTCAGTTGATTGGATGGGCCTCACCCTCATTTAGGTAAAGCAACTGCTTACTCAGACTGTTGATTCAAAAGTCTCATCCAGATACACCCTCACAGACAAACTCAGAGTAACGTTTGACCACAGCTCTCCGTACTCCATGACTCAGTGAACTTGTCATATAAGATGACTCATCACACTTAACAGAGCACAGCCCCCTAAAGTGCATGAAATAAGAATTCCACTTACAAAATGTATATATGTGAATATGATACAGATATTTTGCACATCCTATCATCAAGTCCCTTTCTTCACTGCTATTGAGTCTGGGTTTGACCATGCAACTTGCTCTGTCCACTTGGGCATTAACCAATGAAATGCTAGCAGATAGTGGGAAAAGACTTGTCCTCTGATTCTGCTTTGGTAACCTAGCCCACCTGCAAGAAAGTCTGGGCTAGCACGCTAGATGCTAGACACGTGTGACCCAGGGGCCTGTGTGCTGCTCTGCACTACATGTGTGCCTAGGCTGTCACTGACACTCCAGCCTCATTCCAGTCAGCCCAGATCAGGAAAATCACTTGCCAAGCCAGAATCATAGGAATTTTTTTTTTAATGGAAGTCAGTAGGTTTTCAGGGTGGTTTGTTACATGATAATAGATAATTGATGCATTAATTGGTACCAGAAATGGGGTTTAACTGTTGCAAAGATTTAAGGCATTGGGTTTGGGACTGTCAAGAAGCTGGAAAACAAATGAGAAAAGTGTTAACAGACAGGAAAACTGATGAGTATATTATTATTGGGGACTGGAAAACCATTGAGGAAAGCAATAATAGTAGTTTAGAAAAATGATGACCCATATTATGTGGCAGCAAAAGAAATGCTAAAGAAAATAACTACTAAACTTGTAGATTTGGCTAAAGCGATCAGGTGCTTTTGGCTGTAATAAAGAAGCCATTATGTTTGCAAGAAGAATTTTTTTTTTTTTTTTTGAGACTAGTTCTTGCTATTTTTGCCTGTGGACCCACAGGCTCTCGTTGCCCAGGGTACCACAGACTCAAGCAATCCCCAGCCTCAGCTTCCCAGGTAGCTGGGATGACAGGCACGCGCCACCACGCCCAGCTATTTTTTTGGAACTAGGTCTCGCTACGGGCCCCAGGCAGGACTTGAACTGTGATCCCTAGCCTCAGCCGCTTCATAGGCTGAAGCTTACAAGCACAAGCCACCGTGCCCAGCATTGCAAGAAGAATTTAAAGGAAATTTTTGGAAGCAAGACTTGTTAGATTGAGAATAAAATAGTTTTACATTTTTTAGTCTCTTATTTTGAGACCAGAAAGTCTCAAAATAAGAAGTGACTCATAGCAAAAACTGAAGACATTTTGTTAAGACTTCTGAAATAGTTGATTGAAGGTAGTAGAGAACACATATGTTGGTCTCTGTCCCTGGTTCCTGCCATAGATTTATTGAAATCCTTGTAATTTCCTTAGGGATAAGAGTACTAGATGCATCTTTTGTTCTAATATTTGGTCTTTGACTTTGGTTCCTGATACAGAATTCCTAGATCCTTCAGTATTTTCTGGGAGATAGCAGTGCCTTTTGTTCAAATAAGGTAACTATTGGTGGGCTTCTAGAGAAGGCTTAGTTGTTGGAAAAACTAAGGATTAGAAACTTGGAATTTTCACCCCACCCCCATTCTCCAGGGGTTGGAAATGAAGTTAAAGATCTATTATGCCTCCATGAAGGAAACCTCAGTAATATCGCAGTGGTACAGAGACCTTCCAGCTTGGTGAATTCCATCCACATACCAGGAGAGTGATGTACCCCAATTTCATGAGGACAGAAATTCCTGTACTGGATACCCTCTCAGATCTTGCCTTCTGCATCTCTTCCTCCTCATTGTTCATCTGTGTCCTTTGTCATGACCTTCAGTAAGCTGGGATATGTGTTTTTCTGAATTCTGTCAGCTGTTCTAGTAAATAAGGAAATGCTAGGGGAAGAGGCTGGTAGCTAAGTCAGACAAACCTGTGGAAAATCTGATAACCCACTACTTGTGATTGATACCTGAAGTGGAGGCCAGTCTTTTATAATTGAGCCCTTAATCTGTAGGATTGAGGCTCTCTCTGGGTAGACGGCATAATATATCCAGCTAGGGTCACTGAATTGCTTGGTAAAGGAAAAATACCTCTGGTATTAGAAGTATGAGGGTGGTGGTAATATCAGAGTAAAGGGGAAATATAAGAGGTATTCTCTTTAAACTTAGTAAGTCCTCTCAGCTGCACAATAGAGTTTAAGGTTGTAATTCCACAGAAACCAGATGATGAGTAAGTCAAGAAAGAAGTCTGCCTGTCCTGTGAAAAATGTTGGATGTAGCTTTTCTCTAATGGAGTAGACTGTAATACAACACAGAGACTTTAAGGAAGCTGTGAACTTCAGTTCAGCATGAACTAAAGCAGACTGAGACAATCCAAAATTGAAAGAAGTTCCCTTCCTCGTGAGTTTCTATGAGTGGGAGGTGGGCACCGTATGTCTTACTCACCTTACCCAGTTCTGGTCCTGGCTTTAGTGCTACCTCTTCCCCCAAAGATAGTGTATACCCAAGTAGGTGATGGAACTCTTGGGCCTCTACTTTGTCATCAGTAAAATGAGGGAATTGGTCTAGTGAATCTTAATGTTCTCCGAGAAATATTTTTGAATAATGGGATCTTCCCTGCCCCAGTCTGATTCAAGATGATAGAAAATTACACACAGATCATGAATAACGAAGTACGTGACTGAAAAGTCAGGAGGCAATGTCCAAATGATCACAAGATCTCTTCTAAGCCAGAGTAGAGAGAGGCCCTTGTACTTATCAACATTGGTGGTTATGCAGAAAACAAATAATTTGCCTTATAACAGAGTTGGGGTAGTGGCAGTCAAGAGGTCCAAGATTTTGACACAGAAGTAAATGAGGTCATGGACTAGACCTCAGAATAATATGGTGTAAGCATCCTTTTGAAGTAAGGCCTGCTGTAGGCAAAGGCCTTTTATTTACACCACAAGTTCCAGCAGGAGAAAGTATACTGTGCATTAACTAAGAAATTTCAGTGACTTAACAAAACAGAAGTGTCTTTCTAGCTCACACAAAGGCTAATTGGTGGAGGGTGTGGGTATTACCATCTCGCAGGGCCCAGGCTGATGGAGGCTCTGCCATCTTCAGCATGGGCTCCCCCAGGGAAAGGGATATACAGCGAGCACACAAGTAAGAAAGTGGAGGATAGGCCTTGAATGAGGTACACTTTACCTCTGCCTGCCTCACACTGGCCAGAACTCAGTCATGTAGTCACACACAGAACCGCGGAGGAGGCTGGGACAGATGGTAAGCTGGTTGCCTAGGATGAAGAGGAAATGAATGGGTGTGCTAATGAGATAATTGGAGGAGGTTCCAAGTCTGACATTCGCCCTATCTCAAGTTATGATCATTATTTTTAGTATTAAAGGTTTTTATGAATAATTATTACTCAGGATTCAAATATATTAAACATATAAAAGCAGAGTGCTCTCTTCGAAGCACAGGCTTTGGAATAAGATAAAATTGAGTTGGTATCTAGCTCCTGCCCTTCAGTGTCCAACCCAGGCTTAGGAGCTCCTGAATCCAGAGGTTAGAAGCATGTACTTTGTGGCCAACCACATCCACATTAAATGCCAGTTATGCTATTTATTAGCTATGGGGCCTTACTTTTTACTTTGTTTTTCTAAGTCTTGGTCTTCCTATGTATAAAATAGAGATTTTATAGATGTCTCAGAGGGCAGTTAGAATAACAATACACCGTTATTATTTATTATTTTTAACCTGCTTGAAACATTGCAGAATAATCAATAAATAATACTATATTTATTATTCTAAGAAGGAGGTATCTCCAAAAAGAGGTCAGTTCTCCAGAGGAATGCCTCCCAGGGGATGAAGGCAGAAAGCCTAGGTCAGGATTTGCTCAAACACACTAACTCACCCAAAAGCCTGGCCTATGCCTGTAAAAGAAATAAAAGGCATTCCTGACATTTCAACAGATGACTGCTCTTGCAGGTGCCCGAGGCAGCCTGTGACTGAAGTCGTACTAGAAACCTCAGCCAGATCCTCAGACCCCATCCCAGATGGCCTCAAAGAACAGAATCTGATGCTTCTCATTAAGGACAGCGCCAGACAGCACTTTATGAGCCTTTCTCTTTTTATTGTGAAATTCTCACTTCCTCCCCACTCTCCCTGCTTTCCAATGAAATGTATTTTTGATAAAATAAGAGTTGATGGGCTATAGTTTATTTTGTTGTTGTTGTTGTTGTTGAAGTGCAACGTTTTATTTGCCATATTGTGATACAAAGCTAAAATTGGGACAAAGCTAGAAATAATTACCAGGAAACATGGGGATGTGGAAGTTTTTGAAAGCACAATGGTATTTCATCCCTGGAAGAGCTACTATTAGGATCAGAAGGACCCTTAGCAATCATCTAGTCAGATACTGTAATTTCGAGGCAGAGTATTTCAATCTAATACCTGTCTCTGCTACTTAATAACAAAGTGATCTTGGACCAGTTTTTCACTTATTCAACTGCTTATGGCTTATAGTTGTTGTGAGAGTCAAGTAAGAGCATTTGTGAGAAACCTGTAGCGTAAATGGTAAAGATCTGTATGGACATCAGACAATGTTTTTGTTACATGTCATCTCAGTTCCCCAGACACTTGAATCCTTAAGACACTTGCTAGCACAGGAGATGCATTGTGATGCATAAGAAACTCAGTCTGGTGTAGGAGAGATGTAGCTAATTCAACACAATGCCAGGAAAGGATAGTATCCTACCTGAGAAGAGAGAGACAGACCTCCGCTGTGGAGTTATTAGGCAGAGCTTGTAAAATGAAGGAGGATCTCCTTCCTGAGATTTTGGAATTGGGCCCAATTTGGGTTACTGGACAATAGGAGCTGTGCCTGTGAAGTCCTATAAATTTGGAAGCCTAAGCAGGCATTTGGACAGGGGCTGCATATTCTGAACCTTTGCATGCTGAAGAGCAATCAGATAACATTTTTGCAAAGAGAAATACGAGAAAGAAGCATGTATACAGCAAACAAAAGTGGTGGGAGTCTGTATGAGCAAGAGAGAGAGAGAGAATTCACATGAGTTTTCCCTTGGCCAAAATGCATTTTTACTCTCAGGAAAACTAAAACTCCCTAAAATCTAATCCCTCTTTAGTCCTTCCCTTTTCCACTATAAATTGATTTTGATTCTGTTTCTCTTGAAATCAACAAATCCAAAGCAAAACAAGATAACTGTGCCAAAGACTCTGGGTACATGGGAACAGATGACTGCATTCTCCCAGAATAAGGGGTTGGAGTCTAACTCCCTCCCTCAATATAAATCTGAATTGCCACTTTCAGAAACAGATCTGACTCCAGGCTGTCAGTTAGTTAAGAGGATACACGCTAACAAGAAATGCCTTCTCTCTCCTAGTGCTCATCAAATCTCAAATAAAGCTTCCCCCATGTCTTACTTTTCTGTATTTTCTTTCTTTTCCTCTTATTTTCCATCTATTGTACTCATCCTTTCATTGCCCTCTGAAGTCTCATCTATCTTCCTAACTCGCCTTTTTGGGAACAACCAAGTCTTGAATCCTGTACTCTGCTGCGAGCCAGAGTCCTAATGTGGTAAAGGCTTTGAGTCTTATGTGAGGTGAAATCTTGACTCAGTCTTTTACTCGTTGTATGACGTCAGGATTAATGTTAACTAATTATGATGAGAACTATTTACTGAACATTCACTGTGTGCCCAACACTGGGTTTTTGTGCTTTATCTACTTAAAATTCACAACTCTGGGAAATAAAGGTGGTAATTCTATCTTTACAGAAGAAGAAACTGAGGTTGACAAAAATGAGGAAGATAACTAAGTGCACAGCTAACAAGAGACAGTGGTTACCAACTCTGCACTTTAAATTTCAGCAGTAAGGTTTGCAGCCTGGCTATAAAAGGGTGTTTGCAAACCTGGTTTAAATCCAAGTTTTGCATAACAAACCCATTACTTCCAGTTAAAGTATATTGCACATTAAAAGAAACAGCAAAAGAAAAAAAATCTGCAAATACTTTGATTCACTTTTATAGAAGATTGTGAAAAGATCAGTGGGGTATCAAAACTAAGGACAGACCATGGTGGCTTTGTGGGTGCTGATGAGCAGGAGAGAGACCTCTCTGGAGCATGGTGGTGAATTCCTGCTCCCCCGTGGCAGCACAGCACTGCCCCAACACTGCCTGCCACGGGCCGGATGTAGTCGCTGCTCCTAAAGGGAAGCACAAGAATCGTGAAGTTGCTGAAGGTCTGAACATGCTTGCTGCAGCATAAGTAAAAGGAAAAATCATACAGTCAGTTGGCATCATTTATCTGTGATTAATCTCTAGGGGATAACCGAATTCCCAAAATAATTAGACTAGGTGAATGGGCCTAGCAAAGCCCACAGTCTCTGCTCTTCATCTGTTAGTTATAAACAGAGCTATGGAACACTTAGGGCCTGGGTTAAAGCCTAAGAAAAACCTGAGTGTTTATATTTTCTGTTTTAATATTTGGAGGAAAAAAAGATCTCAATCCATGGTCATCACTTAGATATTAGCATTCAGAGTCTCTATAGACTCTTAGCACTTGCTTGTGTTTCTACCCTCTGCTGTGAGCAGAGCCATCCAAAGG
Organism: Uropsilus gracilis; assembly: GCA_004024945.1. Taxonomy (NCBI): domain Eukaryota; kingdom Metazoa; phylum Chordata; class Mammalia; order Eulipotyphla; family Talpidae; genus Uropsilus; species Uropsilus gracilis. The sequence continues at coordinate 12,598 of PVHY01002661.1, read as the reverse complement.
AGACTGTTGCAAGATGGTGGGTATGCCAAGCCTGGTGCTCTCCCTAGAGCTGAACAACTCAATCCTGCCCCAGTCCTTGACCCATATTTCCTGTGTTGGAGGCTTCCACGTGTTCTTCTGGACCCTCTGTTGAAATTTGTACCCCTGCTCCTCCTCCCTTTTGTTTCTCATCCTAATAGACTTGTCATATGACATCACATGTGTTGGGGTAGTTTGTAAGTGGCAATGAACTCTATTGAATGTAAATAAATACAAATAACTCCCATTTCTAAGTAGCTTCTGGGTTCCCTGCCCTTTCCTCAGTCTTCATAAATTTAATTTCATTTAATCTTTACAGCAAACCTAAAGTGGAAAGATCAAGTAACTTCCTCAAGGTCACAGACTAGATACTTACAGTTAGGTTTTAGAGTTCTGAAACCCATGGTCATTATGAATAATCATGATGGCTAATAGTTCCTGTGATAGAAGAGAAGACTAATAATCCTTCAGACTTTCACAGTCTATTACTAAGTGGTTAGCCCTTCAATGAATAATTCATGATAATCAAATGCAAATTTTTCTGAATATTAAATGTGACTATCTGAAAACACCAATTGCTCTACCAGATAATGCCCTCTGATAACCCCATAGGTTACCTTCCCAAATCTCCCTTGTAGAATAAAGGATGACAAACTAGAAATTGTATTTCCTAAAGTCCCTTACCAAAAGAGTTCTAACTAGACCCTGCCAATGAGAGGTAATTGCACACGATTTAGAAAAGGGGGAAAACTATTTTTTGGAGAGAGTGTGGGGTTCCCAGATACTCTCTAGAGCCATTCACTGGGTTCTGCTTATGACTGAGATCCTGGTGGGAACTTCTTCAAGGTTCCTAGACATACAGACTCCTCAGCAAAGAGCAGCAGTCTTCTTCATCCCCGTCTCAGCCCATCCAGTGGTTGTGTAGGCCTCTACCTCCTTACTTTAAGTTTACTTCCAGCCTGAAATATCTAGAGTGACTTCTGCTTTCCTTACAAAAATCTGACAGATATACCTCTCAAAGTAATAAAAATTAAAGCAATCAATAAACAAATATATATAGATTTCCTACCATGTTCAATGGACTGTTTTTGGATATTGGATGTTGGAATACCAGCATAAATAAATGATCTTTCCCCTTTCTCCCTACCCTAGCCATGCCATATGACATGTCAGGAACATGTTAGAAACTTCTCGCAGAGATCAGTCTCTTGACTGCTTTTGTTGCTTTTCTGTAAAAACCAGTCTGCTATTTTTATCTTTTCTATCTTCAAATATGAGGGAAAGAGGGAGTGGAGAAAAGATTGAGCAGCCAAAAAAGAAGAGATGACTGTAAGTTTATCCCATCACATAGCACATGGGTTATTGTACGAATTAAGTAAAGTGATATATGTACAATGTCTAGTACCCTGGATGATGAATAAGCCTGAGTTCCATCTCTGTCCCCTCCCTTTCCTTCCCTTCCATGCCATTCATCAGCTCTGGGCGGACACAACTGCTTGGAGCACCCCTCAGCCTTCACATTTATTTGCAGTAGCATTTTCCGTTCCTTCCAATAGGAGTGTCATGTCTCTCCTTGACTGTTTGGTGACCTCTTATGCAATTAAAAAAAAATCAGTTCCATGCTAACAGTTCTGGAAAGCTTCCTGTGTCTTCCTGAGGCCAACTACACAACCTACTTTCTTCTTCCATGCTCCCATTTTTCTATTATGAGCATTCATCCATTGCTGTAATCATTCCCTGAACAACCCAGAGGGCTCAGAGGCTAAGAATATGTCATCAGGTTTGTAACCTCTGCCCATGGCACGTGATTTTCCAGGTAGAAGATGAGAAAGAAATAGAAGAATGGAAGAAGAGAAGCAGGTGTTGGATATGTGTTGCTTCTCAGAATTCATTTCCTACTTCTCTTCCCTGACTTCCTGTTGGAGAGTTACCCCTGTCTATGCTGAGCCCTGATGTTTGGTATGACTAACCCCACTCCCAGGAATGGGCCTAATTTACCCAAATATAAATAAGGAAGAGTGTAGCCCTGGGAGCTGCTGGTCCCACCTTGTGCTTCAAAGAGAAAAATTTGTCTGAGAAGGAAGCAAACATTTAGGAGATAGAGATCATAAATGAAGAGAATAAAACTATGTCCTGATCACATTATCTGAGCCTTGGGTCAAGTCCTGTCTGAAGGTGTGAGCCCCTAGCTTTCAGGTAAGAAATTCTCATTGCTATTAAAGTCATTTTCAGTTGGGTTTTCTGCTGCTGTAGATGTAGAGTTTTAACTGATATAGTAAGGGGAGGGGAAGAATAATTTATTTTTTCTCATTTAAAATATCTGAAATAAATATAATTTGATATTTAAAGAATAAGTTTCACTTATCTGGAAAATTCACTTATCTAGATTTTTGTTCCTCAGTGATGTCAGATGAGAAAGCTGATGAATCTATCTGCCCCACGAGATAGGCATGTTCATTAAAAGCAGAAACTATTTCTTCATTCATTTCCCCATTCATCTTTATAAGTTTTGAGCATTTCTGAGTCAGGCACTAGGATAATGCAAGAAAAAGATAAAGGTCCTTATCAAATGAACGAGGCCAGCACATCTGTTCATCCTCTGTGGTTCCAACATGGAGGCCTACATATCAAGAGGAGACAACAAAAGTCAGGGAATGATTTTATGGCTGTGAATGCAACTGTGCAGCAGCTGAGAGCTGGATAGCAGGGATAAAAACAGAATAGAAAATTGGGAACTTGAAAGCATGCTAATTTGGTCCAGGTGAAGGATCTGCAAAGGGATTTATAAGAGAAAATATCATTTCAAATACCTGGTCAGTTAGACCTTACTTCAGAGACCAGTTAAAAGTCTCCCAGGGCTTGCTGGAAATTGACAAGAGCCTATAGAGAAAGAGCAGTGGGTTCCCTAGGCCCAGAGTGAAGTAGGTATGAACAGGCCATCCAGGAAGGTGAGAGTCTGAAACTGTAAACCCCTGATCCATGCTGAAAAAACAAGTAAAAAAAGGTCCTATCTCTACTCTGTCCTCCCAGTTCTCCTTTAAGTCCCCATTCACAGGTACCAGCCATTTGTTGCTCTTTCTGAGGACACCTATCTCAAAGCCTTCTGCTGGCCCTTCCGCCACCTACAGAATAAACTTCTCTTCTTGTGTTAATGTTTTCCAATAGCAGTCTCCAACCAACTTCTAGACTCATTTCTTAACCTTAATCCATGTAGAATTCAGCCAATTCTATAAGGTACTTCGCACTTTTATCTCTTCTATTCTCCTGCTCAGGAACTGTGTTGGATTCATCCCTTTGGTCCCAGAACCAAGCTTGGTGCTTGCAAGCTAAGCTCATTCTATAGGACTAGCAAAACACTGTGCTTCTATGGCCCAGTGGGTGAGTAAGGGAGCCTGGATTTGTCTCCTGGTTCACCCACTCACTGTGGGATCCTTGTCATCTGAACTTCTCTGCATTCAAACTTCCTTACCCCTACATAAAATCTTAGTTGTGGGGTGTTTTGAGGTTATGCAAAACAACACTTATAAAGTAAAGACAGCACTACCTGGCACAACTGGCTTACTTTAAAGCTATGTATTACCATTGCCTGAACTTAAGAAACTCAAGGTTAAGCTCTGACAACTCCTTAAATACAAGTTCAGCTTGAAGAGTTAAATTCTATAAAATCAATCAGCATAACAGTGGATGATATGCATCAGTATGTGGAACAATTTGAGGTGAACAAGGCATGCATGATCCTTTTCGAGCCTCCTTACCCTGGCACCAGTGTGTGGAGAGGAGACTTAATACATATCTACACAACAGCATGCAGGGAGCTGCTGGTCTTTCCTCAGCAAGGGTGGTCAGCAGGTCTTAGTTTCCTAGGGCTGCTGTAATAGACAACCATTGTGACTTAACACAACAGACATTTTTCTCAGTGTTCTGGTGCCAGAAGTTTGGAATCAAGCTGTTGACAGGGCCACGATCTCCCCGGAGGCTCTATAGGAGAGTCCCTCCTTGCCTTTTCTGCTTGTGGTGACTTCAGGTGTTTGGTGGCTTGCCGCAGACACACAGCTCTGATCTTCACAGGACCACCTACTCTGTGTGCCTGTCTATTCTTTTGTCTACCATAAAGATATTAATCTTTGGAGTTAGAGTTCACTTGGGATATACAGGGTAATTTCATCTCAAGTCTTTAAATTAGTTATAGCCACAAATACTTCACAAATAAGGTCTTCAGGTCCCATCAGTGCATATATTGTGGGGGGAAGAGAAGAGAGATGTTTCCATTCCACCCATTCCATCTGGCATGACAACTATAATGCTCTATACTTGCAAGAAACACTGGGTCCCCTTGCATATGGACAGGCATTCCGTGCCATGACGAAATGTGTATTGCATGGCCATCCCTCCCTTTCAGGTTTTCCGATTTTGACTGCTGAATTAAGAAGGAAGCTGCTTTGAACTTAAATCCATATCCCTGAGAGTCAAGTTAGGGCCTGAGTGATGGGACTTTGGACCCAACAAAGGATGAGACAGGAGAGCATAGGCAGAGAGTGTCTGGGTTTACACAAGAGCTTTTGTTTTCTTGGGGCTGAGCTGGCCCCTGCATAGCCTGGACTTGAGGCTGGAAGACTTTGGACTCAGTGTCTCAGTTCAGCACAGGGTTCTGATTTGAGAAGCTTCAAGTGTGAATGAAGAGTATGCAGCTTTGAAGACAAGTGAAGAGTTGTTGCTTAAATGTTAGTGAAAGCCCCAGTGGTTAGAGTACTGTTGCAGTGGACAAGCATCTGAGTGACAATGTAAGATCAGGCACCATGAGGTAAGGAAGAGGCAATGAGGCCATATACCCATGTCCTGGTTAAGAACAACCCCACCCGTTGACCCACCCTAATGTGGCCTTGTCTGGGCTGGGTTCTACATACCTAGCTGTATGGGGGTATTACCAACCTTGTTGGTCTCAACCTGTCTTTTTTTTTTTAATTTAGGTCTCTCACTATGTTGCCTGGGAACCACAGACTCATTTTGCCTGGGGTACCATGGATTCAAGCGATCCCTAGCCTCAGCCTCCCAGGTAGCTGGGATTACAAGCGTGCACCACCACACCCAGCTATTTTTTGGAACTAGGTCTCACTAGGTTACTCCAGGCCGGTCTTGAAACCACGGACTCAAGCAATTCCCAGTCTGGCCTCCCTCCATAGGCTAAGATTAAAGGTACACGCCACCGCACCCCACCTCAACCTGTCTTCTTGCTGAACTAAGAAAACAAGATAGGTGTGTGGTCACTTCCCAGAACTGGAATAGCCCAAGTTGCTGAGAGAAAACACATTTCGTTACAGAGATGAGAGCTTCTGTTCTTGGCTAGGCTAGAGCCCCTCACAAGACACAGGAAGGCTTCCTCCCTGACTGGTCCTTGGCAGTTGCTAATTCCTGGGGGTTACCAGCCAGTGGGTTTTTGAGGTTTGTTGCGCTTTCAAGTCTCGCCACATTCAAACCTTTTCTAGGCCTTTTGCCAGTTCTAGGAAATTCCTCAAACAAACAAATCGTAGCTGCATCCAAATAAAAACAAGTCCTTGATGACTATGGAGAGCCTATTCCAATGGCTGGACTCCAGAGCTAGAAGGAGATCCAGACCCTCAGAGCCCATCGGCACCAGGGAGGAACACTGGCAGCTGGGCTTACATTGGGGCTGCCAATTTAGGAAAATACAGACCTAACTGGACTTATATAGCTACACAGTACTGCCCTGTGACCCCCTTCTCACTGTTCACCTGAGCCAGGTGTAGAATGCAGGTAGTTTACTTTCCTTTCCCTCATTACCAGCACTGTCCACCTGGAGAAGCCCCATGGCTTCACATTTCACCACTACTTGGTTGCCTGCTGTTTATTTTACTTAGTCAACCCTGTTCTGTCACTTACTAGCTATGTGGCCTCAGTAACTTCTCAGTGCCTGTTTCCTTGTCTCTAACATGAGGATAGTAGTTGAACCTCATGGGGAGGTTATAGGACTAAATGAGAGAATGTGCCTAATACAATGCCTGGCACATAGCATCAAGCATTTGGTGTTAGTTATGAGTAATCTACATGAAATAATTAAATTATTCAATAACGAAATATAAGCTTTCTATATGAATACTTGCCAAGTCTACTGTGTGCCAGTCTCTGTGCTAGGTCTGTGGGAGTACAACTTCGGTGGGAATGTCACATTCCATAGCATTTGCCTATTTCCATGGTGTAAATAATTCCACCATGGTAGATTTCAAGCTACAAATGGCATGTCACTGAATGCAGAGTTGGAAAGAGAGGCACAGCCAGTGTGAGCAAGTGCCAACATGCTGCTACTTCTGGGGGACATCCAAGTCCGGCCTCCTGGAACCAGAGCTAGAAGACTGAAAAATCAGGAAGTGAGTGTTCTCCTTCCACCTCAGGGAAGCTGCACGTCTCTCTTGCTTCTAATTTTCCCTATATTCTTTCTCTAGAGAGATCTCATCCACTAACTTATGCCACAGTTGACCCAATCAGGGACCTTTGATCATAGAGCAACTTAAGGTTCCCCCTTACTGACTCAACTTCACAGTGCACAATGTTAGAAATCTGATCATCCATTTTTTTTTTTCTTTCAGAGTCCGGCTACATGATTCATTGTTCTCACCTTATTTTACATTCTTCGTGACATATCTGTTTATCATGTCTTCCCATTCGAATGTAAGATTCATGAAGTTAGGAAGCTACATGCCTGGTGCCTCTTTCACTTGATGCTTGTTTGTTTAATTGATGAGTGAATACATTCGTAGTTCACATTGAGAATACATTCATAGGTTAACTCCACTTTCCAAGATCTGATTTCCTGTCTCATGCTCTGTCTCTGCCCCAAAATGATATGGGACATACCTACTCCCATATTCCCAAGATGCCCTAGATCCTTAAAAGAGAATTCATGTCTAAATAAAATGCAGACATAACGACATTATATAAAATCTATACTATACACTGGGCATGGTGGTGTACACCTGTAGTCCAAGCGCTGGGAGGCAAGAGGCCTGGAATTGCTTGAGTTTGCGGATTTGAGACTACCCCAAGCAACATAGCAAGACCTGGTCTCAAAAAAGCACCCAGGCATGGTGGCAGGTGCCTGTAATCCCAGCTACCTGGGAGGCTGAGGCTAAGGATCTCTTGAGTCCATGGGATCGGGACGACCCTGGGCAACATAGAGAGTCCTAGTCTCAAAATAAATAAATAAATATATAAAATAAAATCTATACTGTACATATACGTTATTGAGTTTGGTTTGGGTGAAGATTGGGATGACCCTTTTATACTAGTCTGACATCAAGGGAGATGAAATTAATGATGCTTAAGTCATGCATCAAAGTGTCTACTCTCACACATTTTCAACAGTTTATAGATTTCAGTGTAATAGATACTATTATCAGTCCCCTTTGACATCAGAGAAAATGAAGACTTTCTGAGGTTAAGAAATTTGTCCTTGCTAGTAAATGACAAAATGAAATGTTAAGCCCTTGTCACTATCACTCCAGGATCAAAACTCCAAATGCTAACCCTGCCCAGAAACTCCTCCCACAGCTTTCCAGTTCTGCCTTAGTTTGTGTGAGTGAACACTATTGTTGAGTCCCCAGGGGCTATTTCACCCCATTCCAAGTGTGTAAGAGTAATCCCCCTCACCAGTAGCTGGTTCTAGGATGGGCACACCTAATCATTTTGAGACAAAAGAAAGGATAGGGAGTTTTTAAGCAAGATGCTTTATCCATCTTAAAGGAAAATAAATCACAGGAAGCCAGCCTCTCTCTTTCCTACTACATGAGGAAAACACATGGAAGCATGTACACTTGATTTCTAATGACAACTGCTCTACAAGAGGAGGAAACCAGCCTTGGGATAAGACAATCCCATGGACCTCAGAGCACTCACTGAATCCTTGCTAAGACCACTGAGCCTCTTGACCACCAGTCCTCATACTTCCTTGCCTTCAGGCTGATCCTTTTTCAGCTAGTACTATTTAAATACTTTTGAGTTGAATTTCTGTTGCCCAAAGAGAAAAGCATCTTCAACAATACAGATGCTGATACAAGAACTGATATACATGGTCATTAGTTCCTAGAACCCACTGAGCAGAAAGGCAACTCTGCTTTCTGGTTGGTAACTTCAGCATTAATCTAGCATAGTAAAATTAAGATGCCTTGTTTTAAGTCCTGAGTTTGAATTACATCACCTTTACATAATTTTGCTTGGGGAAAGTTTCCATATTTGTTTAACTTTAGTTGTTTCTCTCATCTATGGCATGAACATGGTAGTAGTACTGCTTTCAAAGGATTGTTGTGAGGATTAAAATAAATAACATCTAAGCACTTAGTATAAATACTATAAATTGCAGTGCTGTTTTAATGTTGGCCCCATCTGTTTCCATTTTTTCCCCCAACTCCAAATATGTTTTGCATATAAACCAAGTAGGTAACAGCAAGAATGACTAGATAATTCATCATACAGATCAGGATATTTTTATTTTTTGTTCTGGGATAAATGCTAAACTAGAATGCAGGGACATCCTGTTGTGGGAAAAGCTGGTAGTAGTATTAAGAATTTTCAGCAGCATTTTCCAGATAAGGTCATCAACCTAAATTCAGTAACAAGTTCTCAGAGAATCTAGAAGTAAAAAACTGTGGCCCATAATAAATGAGAGTTCTTTACAAGGAGATCATTCTTAGAAGAACTGGACTGTGACATAAAGCTGTCTAGCATATTTCCTTTCTGCATTTATGACAATGGAAACTTTTTACAATCTCTTTGTAGAAATACTGAGCTTTCCTCTAGTCCCATATCTGTAATGAATTTCAAAGAAATGGTGAGGAGATAGCATTTGAAGAGACATCTTAGTGTATTTAAAGGAGACAGATTAGTACCCCAAGTTGAAAACATAAATCTTTTTCTTTATTCTGTGCCGAAAGAAATTTCAGGAAATAACTTAAAGCTGAAATCTTCCCTACGGCCACCTCGGCATTAAAGTAACAGAGTCCCAGGATTCTAGAGTACATGCCTTTCTTCAGCAGCACAGGGATAAAGTTAGCTTTAAGAAATCTTTTAGGCTATGTGATGACCATAGAAATTCTTTAGACATCAAATGAAATCCTTTGTTTTTAACCCACAAGATCTAGGAGGAAAGTTGCCTGATTCCTAGCATGGTTTTGGGAGAGTTTTGCTTCAGAAACTGTGAAGCTGTATGTCTTAGAGGCATACCATGGATAAGTACAATTTGCTTTTTCTTAGTAGAAAAAGCAACTTGGTCTTGACAAATGACTGCAAAACTTAACCCTTGGGCTATTACCTGATAGTATTAGATCAAAAGGGATCTATCTCAAGAAAGGGTTTGATTTAGTTCCCTGCTATCCAGGACAAATGCCTGTATACACAGAATTCATTCCATCTACATAACCAGTGTTGCTAGCCACATTATTTGGATTGACCTTACCCTATTCAGCTCCAGGGTCATCTTTATGCTCCTTACTGCTTTGATTCAGGAATAAGCTTGTAACCCAACTTGATTGAAACCAAGAAAAGCATGGGGATTTTCTGAAATATTTGTGAGTATCCCTCTTACCCTGACTTTAGACAAGGAAACAGTTGATCCAAGGGAAGCCAGCTTGAAGTTTAAGCTATCTCAAGGAGAAAACCAGAACTGAGAGAATGGCAGAGAAATCAAACCAAATCTCTGAATGAAAGATACCTAAAGTTCTCTGTATCTCCTATCTTTCCATTTCATGTACCTGTAAGTACCATTTGATGTTAAACTGGTTTGCATTCGATTTCCTTTTACTTGCAACTGAAGGTTTTCTAGATTGAGCATTCCATCCCAAATATTTCTGTAAGTAGATGCCCCTCTGATTCCCAAGACTGACTGCTAAGGAAAATTCACAGCAGCTTTGCCAGTGGGTGCTGATTTGCAGCAAGATAACTGTCATAGAGCTTTAGAGAAATTATTAACTTTAATCACTTGAAATTGTCAGCCTTTACTATTTTTACTACAACATGGTGATTTCATGTGTTTCAACCAGTTAGCAAGAAGAAGCTCCTTTTTAAAAGCTACAAACCACAACTTTGTTTTATCTCCCTTTCCACTTTTCTCCATCCCCATCATTAACATCCTAGAATGACTCAATGCCATCTCTTCCTGGAATGCTGTTGATAGCTGCTCCCTCCTCTCCCCGACAGTTCCAGTCTCTGTGTTGCAGACCAAATGATCACTTCAAACTAAAAACCTGACCAGGCTCTCCCCTGCTTCGAATTCTTCAAATTCACTTCTTCACACTCCTCTTAGAAAATCGTCTCAATATCCATGAAAAACTCCCAAGGCCTTTTGCAACTTGAAGTCTTGCCTCATCCAGAAGACTTTCTCAGCCATCTTTTCCTTCCTTAGTCATACCATGCTCACTCTTATCTTCGTGTCTTTGCTCAGTGTTTCATTTGTCTACAACTTTCTCCCCATTGCCTGTTAAACTAGGTTGTGTTCAATTTGTGCAACCATGTCTGAGATTAGAAACTACATTTCATGAAACTTCCTTTCTCACTGGGAAAAAATGAAATTTGTGTAAGTTCTTGGAAAACAAAGCAGAGTCATGACCCAAAGTCAGGGTAGCCAAGCATGACTGCAGTTTGATAGTGGTCAGATGAAGCCCTTGTTCAGGGCTAGAGTCTAGATGGCTTGGCAGAGCTCACTATCACTCCCACCTCTTTGTTTAAGTTTGATAGCTAGAAGGACACAATCTGGGCCTCCTTGCAAGCTACAGCTTTTCCTCCCACATCAGTGCTCCAGGCCAAAGTGTTTTAAATGCCTGTTTCACAATTCTGGTTCCTCTTCCTTCACTCCCACAGCTTCTCTCACAATTCAAGTAAGTTCTAATTCCTACATTCAGCCTCTTATCCCGGTAGTGCTTAAAGGGGTTCTCTTTTCCTGACCAAGCCAGACGACTGCTTCTTCCAAAGTTTTCTACATCCTGCTTGAGTCAACTATCATTTCCTTGGGGAGGGTGTTCACTACATTCATTCCCCCCTTTTATATGTCTCCAAAGCTCCTGGTACAGCTTCTTTCAGAATGCTTTATATTAGCCCACTCAATTGCAATAGTAAAATACCATATACTCATAGCTTAAACAGCAGACTTTCATTTTTCACAGTTGTGGGGACTGAAAATCCAAGATGAAGGTTACTCATTTGATTCTTTGTGAATAACCTCTTCCTGACTTATAGATAGTAGCACCTCTTTATGTGTCTCACATGGGGTCTGGGAGAGAGCGTGAAATTTAACCACTCTTCTTATAAGGACACAAATCTACTCAAAAAGGCCCCAACCTCATAACTTCATCTCAATGTGATTATCTCCAAGGGTACTATCTCCAAATACTAGACACACTAGTATTATTATTATTACTAATTAGGACTTCAACATATGAATTTTGAGACACATTTTGTTCAAAACACCCTCCCGACATTCAAATTACTCTTGAATGTCCATTGATCTTACTTATTGAAAAGACTGAGGACTAATATGGGTCATGTGAAAACATCTCTCATTATTGAGTCCCTAATACCAAATGTAGTATCAGAAACATATACATGCTGTGTATATACTTGTTTAATTAGTAAATGGATGAGTGATTAATAATGAAAGAGATTACTTTCTACCCTTTCTATTACCAGTGGCCTAAGACCTGTGCAGAAATGTCACATATTGTTAATTTTTTAATACAACAGTTTAGAGTAACACAGGTATCCTACAGTACTCTTTATGCTTTTCAGTTGTGTGTAAAGATAAATGCATCATTTTGGTATTAATATTTACATTCCTAAATGGGGTGTTTAGACAAAGCAGGCAGAATCAACTGTGAATTTCATTTTTGGAAAATCTACCTTCTCATCCTTGACACCTAGATATCCAAAGGTCTTGCTCTTGAGGAAGAATGGGGAATAATTTTAGCATGTGAAAATCAGTTCCACTATCCACAAACCACCAGATATTCTGTACCTGGGCTCTTGAAAATAGTCATGGAGGTCTCACTTGACTTTGAAAATGCGCACAATGACTAGAACACAAACATCTATTAGCACTTCATCAAGCTGAATTGTAGCAGAGATAGCAAGGAGACATTTTGCACTAGTGCTCAAAAGCAATCCATTTGAGAGCTATTCCAAGTCTGGATATTTCATAGGATACTGATTTTTTTAATTCACCTGTTCTCTTTCATTTTATACGTATGTGTGGAACATCTGCTATGTAAACACTCTACTAGATTCTGGAGAGCAATGTTGAATAGGTTCTAGTTCCAGTCTCTAAGGGAACTCTGAGTCTACATTTTCTAGAGAGAAAGGTACATGTAAACAAATGATTCGGGTACAGTTTAGAACCAAAGCTGAATTAGTTATGGCAAAAGTCTAAATATCTGAAGGATCAAAACAAACAAATACCAGAGACCTAGGAAACAAAGAAGTGTATTTTTCTCTTATAATGCTAATAATCTCAGGGGGGAAGGCATTTTTCTGCTCCCCACTAAGACCCAGATTCTTTCCATTCTGTTATTCTATGGGTCTCCAA